>JAGDQP010014095.1:0-27261 GCA_022664845.1 Lepisma saccharinum | reverse complement strand
TCTATCTATCTATCTATCTATCTATCTATCTATCTATCTATCTATCTATGTATCTATCTATCTATCTCTTTCACACACACACTCAAACAAACTAACAAACAAACATAAAACAATCAGAGACTCTTAGAGAGAGAACCAATGCTTGTTCATTAGGTTTAATTGTAGTTTATTTAGAACCATAGCAAGTCAATTGGACAACCATGGGTCAACGTTTCAGTTTAGGAACAACCTGAACAATTGTTAACACGATGTACCATGTTGTGTTGCTATGTTTTAACTGAATTTATTGCAAAAATTTACATTTATATTACTTAGACTTTATACGTCGCATAAAGTTATATGATAGACAAATTGAAACGGCAAAAGAACAGGGAAAAAATAATATAAGAATACTTACAGCAACAGAAAAGAAAACATGGACAGCCACTTAAAAGTATATACGTGGAACGGTGACGTCAAATGGAAAATAATCCGTTTACCAGAAGAATATAGATGGTACATGGGGGAAATTATGAGGGAAATCTCGGAGTATGAAGAAACGGGCTCGTAAATAGTAAAGGGAAATTAGGTAAGCAAAGAAGTAGGAATAATAATCAGAATGTATTTACAAAACTCATAAAATGTGTGGGACTAATTTCCCGATATATATTCTACAGGTACAGTGTTAGATACACACAAAAAAGAGCTTAAAATGTCATTAATTTCTGACATAATTCAACGGCTAAGAAATAACAAACAATTTTGTTACAGTATGCCTGGAACAGTAAGAATATTTAATTTTCAATAAGGAAAGACTTGAAATTTTGAAATAATACCTCGTAAGTATAACAAATGCGACTACTAAACATATTTCAGATAACTTGTCCACTGTTTAAAAAATATTTGGTAAGGTTGAAATCTTCCTTTTTTGGCCAAATCATTTGTTTACTATGCAACCCAACTTAAACATAAATACTAACAAGTTAATCCAAATTCTAGTTATCTAGCCTTTTTTCGTTTAGTTGTGATCTTGATATGAAATTCTCAAAATTTTGACCTCATACGTACCACGTTCTGTTAAAAGAAGTGCATAATCAACATTATTATGTAGCAAATAATATAGAAAAGGCCTAGAACTGATATTAATCTTCTAAGCTCTGCACTGTAAAACAAAATTGCACTTCTTGTAAACTTCAAGTGTATCTTTGCCATGCCTAAAATAACTTATTTTTTTGAACATTTCAGTACACTTTAAATGTGCAAACGTGTGTTAAAAAAATGAGATTTTACAAGTAGGAATGCGGCCCTTTTAGATTAGGAGAAAATAAGATTTTCTTTTTGCGAGAATGTGGATAGAATCCGGATCGCCTGGATGACAGTTGAGCTACCGAAAATACACTAAATCCGTCTCTTTTGTCCCTATATTATTAAAATTGATGTACAAGTAAGTAAGCAATATGTTTACAAGAAACGTAAGAATGTTAGTGAGGAAAGAAGTGTACTACAAATGCATAAATATATTTCAATTCAGAAACAAGGCATTCCCGATAAGCCTTGTACATACTTTACCTAGGACATCTTTACAAAACACGTTTACGAAAATTGTATAATAAGCGTACATGTTTTTATAGAGTATAAGTTAAGAGCTTGAAATATTTTTCCTAAACTGATACTGTGTCTAAATTTTCCGTAATGACTACTGACTCTATGTACGAAATTTTAATTGAATCTTCTCCCAACATTATTGTATGATTCTGTGTCAGGCAGATACAAATTAATTATTGATATTGCAATTTCTCTATCGCTCGTAATGACAGAAAAGAGTTTTAACGTTTCAATATTATTGAAGTCGTGACTGATTTTTTTATGATGAAATCAACATATTTTATACCTGTGGTTTATTATGTTGTCTACTTGAGTTATAATATATGAAAGGAAGTCTGGAGTCAACGAGTACAGTTATACGTCTTTTTATATCTCTGTTCTTGGAATTTGTGGTCAACTGATACTGGAAATAATGATTTATCTACCGACGCGAAAATGTTCAAGCAAGATTTTTTTTTTTTTTTCGAAAATTTCCACCAATATTTTCAGTTTATGCAATGTGCTTAACTCACTCTGTGGTCTCGCATTCTTTGGAAGAATGTACATACACTTACATAAAGTTTCAGATCATCCAGGTAAGAAAAAGAGTCTTTAATTAGTCAGTTGATTGGAAGGCGATTATTCGTATTAAGAAACAAGAAAGGTTGGATGTTAGAACCCTGTGGGACACCTGATACTTTTTTTTCTGTGACAAGTATTGGCGGTATAATTTTGTTAAACCTTATAAATATTTTTCTATGAAAATATGTATATATCGTACAAATGATAATTTCTGTTGGTGTAGTTTTCTTTTCCCTTAAAAATCGTCCTAATCCCATACAAACATTGATTATATCGACCACATGATGCAACCAATATTTTTTTCTTACTTCCACTTTAAAATAAGTTAACTGCCCATCAATCGTTTTTGCAAATTACTTCTGACTGTTTGTTTTGCTATAAATTTAGATAGCTGTCATATTAGACAGAGGAATAGATGAAAGATAAACAAGAAACAAAGGAGGGAAGAGATGAAACAATTTCCAATGGTTTGTAGTATTAGCACTTTTTTTGTCTAGAAGATGAAACATTCTAATTGTCACTACAATTCACACTGAAAGAATTTCATATTTTTAACGTTTGACGGTGAGATAATAATATTTCTTTCACAGGAAGTACATCAACATTTGTTTTTCGTTTCTCGACATTTAAGAAATAATATGGTCTAATCAGATTAGCTCGTGATAAAGTTACAAGTATGTTTTATTTTTCTCAAAGTAATAGAAATGACAGGTGATTGGTTTGAGCTAAAACTGTTAAGTTGGTTAATACGCATGAAATAGTTTTACATATCAGGAAGGTTACATACATAGAAAAAATAAAATATAAGAACATGCAAATATGGTAATCTCGTGAAATCTCAGTTAAACTCGTTATAATGTACTGTTAAACCCATGATAAACATTTTGTGCTCTTAAGTCATAATCTGAATCACATTCAGTATTATACACTTCACATATAAATAAATGCCACTTTATTGTCACTTACAGTGGAACCCGACATGACAAAAATTACACTGAACCCATATTGTTCTATTCCTCTGTTTTACTTTGTAATTGTAACTTCCTGCGCATGTTCCATAGAACCAGTCTTTCTTTTTGGCCTTAGTGGGTGATAGCATTGACACTAACCTTTCAATTGTCCAGAGGTTGCTGGAAGATGCTCATTGAAAGCTGTCTTGGATACGCCCTCTTAATCCCTGGTTACGCCACTGAAGTGCAAATACCACAGCTTTCTTTCAATAAAAATAACCAAAAAAAAATAGTTGCAAAGTAATCAATAAAATAGCTGAGATGAATAAGACACAACATGGAACTATACTTCCAACTTTAAATTACAGGTTGTCTCACAAGAGTACTTCCCCTCCCCCTCTCTCAGTTATCAAATTCGTAAACCAATATACTACAGCAAAGTACAACACGCTTCATAAAGCAAATACTACGCATACATAAACACTTTTAGAATCACATAACTCTTTTAATATGTTCATGTTAACGATTTCAATAATTCCGGTTAGGAGCAAAGAACTTGCTGAAAGCTAGGAAACTAACCCCCGGCAATAACGGTTCAACGCCTATCTATAAACATTTCGACATAGAAACAAATATTTTCACCTACTTATCAGTCTCAGCTTCGAAAAGCAGCACTGTTGGACAATATGTCTAAAAACTTGCAAAATACAAACAAGAATTCATAATACATTTAGATAACAGCTCCTTTCTACGCTGTCTTGCTTCAAAGTTTCGCCAATGCGTAAAAAACTTTCCACAACGTGCTGCTATCTATAGGTAAAACCTGAAACGTTTGTCTCTTGTCATTCTCGTTGTAGAACAGACAAATGTTATAACTTTTTTGTTTACTTGTATCATAAGATTATCTGCTTTTACCATAGTGCATTTAAAAACAAATATTTTATTTGGCATTTTTATAAGCATCTTTTTGTATTAGTCACCTGAATCTATTTTTTAATTGTGCTTTACTTTTTTTTTAGTTCTAATTGCTGCTCGAACGCCATTGTTTTTGTGAATTTTTTTCACACATAATTTAGTGTGTACTAACCAACGGTTTTGTGGCCTTGAACGGAAGCAAAATTAATTGGGTATGGAACCTGGTTCGGCTTGTTGCTTTAACCAAAGAAGTTACAAAAATACATTGTTAAGTCGTCACTTTTCTCGTTATACGTTAGTCTTAGGAAAAAAAAACTCAATTTTGTACCAAAGGAAAAAAAAGTACATATCAGGACATATTGTGTAGAGAAAATGTTAAAAAATAATTTCCGGAAAATCTAGGTGAACAAGAAATTTATAGTACCCATGTTCAGAAAGACACAATAAGGTTGCAACACTTGCTATACACATTATTTGCACTTCATGAAGACACACTCAAAAATTTTTGAGATAAAAATTTGTACAAAATAGTAAAAGAATGGTGTTGTTGTCTACGGGTCCAAGTTCTGCTCATGCCAGCGATCTTGACTTAAGATTTTTTAAAAGTTAGTTTAGGGTGATACCTTATGGAGAGTATCGTGTGATTGCTTACTTTCATAGTATATGAATTATAAAAACAGATTCAAGGCAAAAAATTGTGCTCACAATAAATAATCACATTCTATTCGTGACGTTTCTCCAATATATCAGTGCCCTATTCATCTCTGTACGTAGAACATTTTCCTGAGCGGAGAAGAAAACTGGTTGTAAGTGGAAGAATATGGAAGCAAAAGCCTGAGCAAAACACTCATATCATTTCGAATAATTTGCCCTTTTTCTAGCACAATTACTTTTAGCCTTGAGTCACTGATTGAGTGTTATTTATAGACTAATAAGTAGCTTTTGACAATTACTTTGTTTTGTAAATATTATTTTCCAAAGAATGAAAGAAGGATTTAATTTATTGTAATAATTTATAAAATCGATTGAAGTTCAAAAGAAAAAAAGGTAACTTTAAATGGAATTGGCAACATTGACACAGAGTTTCTTTTCTTTATAATATCTTTTTCTCGTTTTCGTTGCCGGAATTTGAAGTGCTGCCACACAGGGGGCGCTCGCATTGTGCCTATAAACCGTATTCCTTGCGAGCTAGGGAGCAAGCAAGGTTTGGAGTTTGTAGCTCTCGACGAGCATTTGTTGAATATTCCTGGAGTCTTTCCAGCCCACGTTACTGCTTCTGAATACCCCACTTTTGGAAAGAGTTTTTTCTTTTCTTCTTTCGTTTCCTTTTTATATGGATTTCATCGCTCGTTTTCTTTTTCTTTTCCATTCGGGTGTTCTTTTCATTTTCTATTCTTATTTCCTATCTTAAACGGTTGGGAGAGATTTTCTTGTAATTGTAAATTTATTCGGTAGATGGGGCAACTATACAGCACAATGAAAAAGATCTAGTTAGAGACTGAAATCTGATGTAAGACATCTTTCCAAATTCTGTTCACGAATATTATTTAAACAGAACTTAAATTTCTCTACCAGGCTTTCCTGTAAACTGAATTCCATAATAATTTTTTATATAATAATTTTACTCTTATAGAAACTTAATAGACATTGTAAAATATAGTTTATTTACGTGGAATATAACGTAAAATAAATATATTTCTCGTTAGTGGTAGGAATAGTCGAAAAATAAAAGAATAATTTGCACGAAAACATTCCAATTAATTATAAATTAAGAGGAAATACTTATCCCCGATATAAACTTCCTGGTTTACCTGAGCTAAACCAGATAAATACTATTGTGTTTACTCGAGTTAAGATCAGTGCCATTTTCTCATTATTCTTACGCAAAGACAATGTAAATATTGCTCGATACCACAACCAAAGATTTCATTTAGCTGGAAAGTTCATAAAAACAGTTTGAATTTGGGTCCAAAATTATGCTTGGGTTGATTAAATTATTATTAATATCGCAAATTAGCTGAAATTAAGGATGGTACCTTAAGTTCTTTTATTTAGTAAGCTGTGAACCACTCCCTTCAATGAAACTTTGTTGGACTTGAATGCATGACCACCTGCACAGAAAGCGAGCGTGTTAACCTCCTGGTCAACAAGGTGTCGTCCACATATGCTTGGAGTAACACGAGTAATACAATTTGTTGAATTATAATTTCAGGGTGACCGCCTCTATATCTCGCATTCCAAACTCGGGAACCGAAAGATTATGACTAATAATTCCCCTTCCTCCAAGGACTTTTTTAAAGCCCAGATTCTACTAAAAGAGCTCAGGTTAGAGAAAGAACTCAAGTACATATACCAGTGGCGGATCGCGACCTAAGGAGCAAGTGAAGTGTTACAAATACAATCGCACATAAATATATTTATTTTATGCCTATAAATGGTTATTCTTAGGCTTCACTGAATTACCAATAATGCTACCTTTCGATCTTGAAGGTTTTTTATTGATTGATTCTTCTAAAACAACTTTATCCAATATAATGCAAACAAAAGTAATAAGTGAAGTGGAAATTCACGAGCTTGATCTGCAGAACCGCCACTGACATACGTTTGCTAATGAGCTCACCGTAATCAATTCAATTTAGAACTTGTTCAAATTCAAACTCATTGAAACGACTTGAGACAATCTTAAGAAGACGAGTTCTTTTCTTCCATTCTAATTACAATGTATTTTCCGTTTTCCTACTTGACATTTGTTTAAAAGAACCTTTTCACCATTGATCTAGAAATATTTCACTCCATACCATCAAAATGACTACACTTAAAAGGACTTTGTCTTCTGTTAGAACCAAAAAAAATGTCTCCATATACCAAAAGGAGAAATCCTTGTAATGGTAGCTGCACTAAATGAGAATCAATTACTCTTTCTTCACCTTTTCTTGAAACTTGTTTAAAGGAGAGCGGGATGTCTGATGGAGCTAAAGAGATAGAGAGAGGGCGGGAAGTAAAGGAATAAGCCCCAAGTTATCTTCTCGAAATCCTTTATACTGGTATTTTTCTTCTGTCTCTGATGATGATGATGATGAACGATAATGCTTCTACAACCAGATAAAGAAGAAGAAGAAAAATAACTTCGAATATATATATAACAAAGGAGAGGCATCTGTTTCAAGGTAAAACTTGTTCTGCTTTGTTCTAAGAACAAAAGGAATAAAAACAGAGAAAGTTCCTTTAGTTCCAAAATGAAGTGTTACTTAGCTGAAGTTGAATTAAAAAAAAAAATATTTCTTCCTTTTCTGGTTGCTTTGAATGACTGACTGAGAAGAGAATAAGCCACTGAGAGTTTAAATAAATGATGTTGAATTATTCTCAGTCATTTTCACTTGAGTTACAATGAATTAACTTCACCTTGTAGACAAAAGAGACTCTTCTTTCGTTTTTGGAAGTGTTAACCAACAAGATTTCTTGAAGAAATGTCAGTTTCCAAAAAAAGTTTTTCTCCTAAATATATTTCAAGAAGACAGATACCAGTAAATAATTATTCAGGAAGAATAAACGACATGATACTTTTTCTTGACTTTATGCATGCTTGGAAAAAAAAGGTAGACACAAAATGAGAACCGTATTGTTTATCTTTGAAATAAGACTCGGTTGTCTTTATTCGTATCTTCTCTCTTATCAGTCCGTTTCCATTTCTCGGTTTTCAGTTTCCTGGTTTGTTCCTTAGCGTACGTATCAGAAAGTCGAGTCCTTTAATTTACTCTTTGTATCAAAGTAGTGTCATTCGTGTTCAACAGTGACGTGGAAAATGTATTCTCTTTCATTATGTCTTTTGGAGTTGTTCGTCTTCCTGATATTATATGTATCCTTGTACCCCCCCTTTTTTTCGATGTTCAACTGTTCCTTTCTATATAGACTTGTCACTCTGAGGACGTGTGCAAGAGACTACATTTTCGCTTGCATGACTGATGATGAGGCGATTTGTCATTTGATTCTAACACAATGAAATTCTAACACAAAACCAGCTTCTATGTTCATTCTAAAATAAATTCTAGCTTCTTCATATTTTTTGCATATTTTTAAAGTTATCGAAAATTGACTCATTTTATGTGTGGAATAAGATATGCAAGAAGTGTGTGTGTGTGTGTGTGTTTTTACGGTGTAGTGGAGTGGAGATACTCGTTACGCTGTAAAAAAAAATCATTACGCTACTTACACTTACATTGGACTCATAAAAAATGAGTTCACTTTAGGTCACTTCTGTTCATTGTAAATGTGTAAGTATGTAAATATTATGGGTTGTTACTAGATTGTATTAATAACCTGTCCTGGTTTCCTAGGAAACAGGTATCGGTGGAAGAAGGGATGGATGGAACCTAGGTCATCTCCCTACTGACCTCTTGCCTTAACTGTGTCATGATTGGTTGACAAACACAGCTCAGAAATGTGTTAAAAAAAGTATGCAAGAAATTCTTGTTTTTAGAGTGTATTAAAGAACTAAATGGGTTGGATTAGCAACAAAATGATAATCATTATTACTTTATGAGTGGAAAAAATGTTTTGTTTTTCCTTTGTAATTACTTTCTCAGTATAATTTATTTCTTTTTTCGTTCATTGAACAATCCTGAAGTGTTAGAACATGAAATCATCAAACAACAATGAAATGGAGCTATTTAAGAAAAGACTAACAGCAAAATAAACAATGGGAGCTAAATCAATCATTATATTTTATTTTAAGTGCAGTTGCAGATTGAAAAACTTTCATACGCACTGGGTTAGCTGAAATGCATTCATAAATATTCCCCTGAGCGGCTGAATCCATAAAGTGACGGAAATGTTTGATTTTTGTCAATTAAAAACCATAACTAGCACCATCTATAATTCCTTTTTTTAAATACATATTTCTATAGCGATTTATTTTGTATATTTTAAAAGTCGGATTTAGTAAAACCCACACAGGAAAATGCTGAAATGTTTCATAAATTTACTAACAGATGGGACAGTTAGTAGCCTATACATCTGCACATAATACAGGGAGAAAAAGTAAGGGAAGGGGGAAGATAAAGTACATATAAAACAAGGAAAAAATAAGTTTTTATATTATAATATAATATCAGAAATCTTTCCCTTTCCTACGAAAACTTAATTCATTTAACAAAGCTAAAAAAAAATAGCAAGCGGGAACTTAATGGCTGTTTTAAATCGCTCATGAAAATTCAATATACAATTAAATTTCAAAATAGCTTTAGTCTTTCAGTGTGTGTATGTGTGAAGAGTTAGAAGAATTGAATATATATCTTAAATTACTTGAAGTTAAACCGAAAGTTTTTTTTAAAAAAAAAGGAAAGAAAACGAGTGTCGAAATTGATTTGCTAAGTTCGCTACTGAATTTAATTTTAAGAGAGGAAATTAAAGAGTAGTATAATTGAAGCGAGAATCGTGTTCCTAAAATGGAACTGCTCCGAAGTTAGGAGTCATAAAACCTGCTGTTGCAAATTAATGGGATGTCTTCTCTCTCTCTTTCTCGTCTGGTTTCTTCAATATTAGACGAAAGTCTGGCTTTAGTGATTTCGCGCCAAAAAAAAACAAAAAAAAAAAACTAACAAGGAACGTTGAAGTTTATACACGTTGTTTTATATAAGGTTTTCATGATTAGCTTCAATTTAGAATGGATAAGACGAAATTAAAGCCTTAATCTTCTTCAATATATTTGCGGTTAAGATTCATAGATGGCAGTAAACAATTTCTCTAAAGAGACACAAGTTATTACTCCCTTTTCATACTGAAAAGAACCTTGAAAATCCGTTTGAATCAGTGGTTATCAACCTAGAAGCTCTCCCTTTCTCAGGAAATGAGATAGTTGGAAAAGGGGCCCAGGATTACGAGATTTTAAACATAATGCAGAAAAAGTAGTTCTTTCGAGTTCCTATCACTTGTCTTCACATAACTAAACCTAGCCTAATTGTGGTTGGTTTGTCAGCGTACTGACGAGGATCTTGTGTTGCATACGTACGAGCAAGAAAAGTACGTGCACTGCTACATTAGGATTGACGGCATTTCTCAGTGTCGGAGGGTACACGTTACTCGAGACAACTAACAATTTACTCACTCTAGGAGCCCATATATACAGGGAAAGACACCATAAATTTATGATTAAGGGATAAAATCGTAGTATTCCAAGATTGTATGAATTATATTAAATAAAGAAAGAATCCCACAAAACCTCTTTGACCATCCCTATCCAGCTAACTTGATTTTCCCATCAACACTATTCCCAATAAAAGGGCGTAACCCTTTAAATAGGCAAAAGTTATGGCCTCACTGTGACTATATGTAAAATAAATTCTAATGTCCATACACGCCTCGTATTTAGACACATTGCTGTTTTGGCAGAGTCAGTGTAGCCAGCTTTTTGTAACACCTTCCCTTGTCCATATCCTGCACAAACTCTGGACTGCAGTTGTGCCTTTAGGGGGAGCCAGGCTGGTCCCGCTTCGGGAGTCACTTGATAGAGTGCACGCCTCCTGGCCATGTATGCAAACAGAGGACCCATCTCAAAGCAGTCATAGCACAGAGCTTCATTGTTGCTGTTCTGTCACTTGTGATTACTAACTCCACTACAGATCACACTATCATGCCAAAATGAAGAAGAAAACAATCTTCCAAGAGTAGTTTCTAAAACATAATCTTCATCCACTTCAAAATCTGCTTCATTGGGCAAATCTCAACACATAGACGAAGCCGTAACCAGAGTCCACCTTTAAGTTCGTGTTCTCAATCACCACAACGTCATTCTGGCAGTTCTTTGACACTTAAGAAATCTCACACTACTATTACATCCAACTACGACTCATATCATTTAATGAACTTATTCTATTCAGAGCTTCTCAATCCACAACATACTGAACATCAAACAATTCCGATTCATTCATTTCTTCTGACCCATTTTGACAGTAAGTGTCAGATACCTAAAAGACTTCTGCAACAACTCCTGAAATATGTCCCTCGAGAAAAGATAACTCAAACTGTACCTACAAGAATTGGCATTATCAATAAATCACCTGACGAGCATCTAGTCAGCACCATCAGCAACAAGCATAGCTACTAAATCTTCGGTAGTGTCGGCATGAGCCAAGAGTTGCATAAAGACCTTAAATAAAAATTCAAATTCTTTGGCAGGGAAAGCCAATCTCACTTCTATGAGCACCAGAGCCACAAACGTGCCACCACCACCTTCTCATCGTCAAGTAATGTTATCTGCTATAGAAATTCGTGGAGTTGACCCAGACATTACAGATTCTGAAGCAGAAACACAACTCAAATCTGAGAGCAACACTATCACAAAATGTCTGAGGATAAAAACCAAAGAAGGGAACAGCAGCTACATGACCCGAGTCTTACCACCACATCAGTCAACTATCTGTAACTTACTGCATGTAGGAGACTTTTTCTACTAAAGACGCTACAGAGCGGAGCCTTCACACACTACTAAAACCATTCCTATTCGCTGTGAGAACTGTCAGATCTATAATGCCTATGAAACAACGTTCTGTCCTAACCAATCCAAATAGGGATACTGCTGTGGCATCACACAAAAAATTATGTCATCGTACAACAGCCTCCGGAATACAGCCAATGGGGTGAACAACATTCTACATACAAATGGAAAGGCAGAAGTTGATAACCCTCATCTCACTGTTAATCTTCGTCTCCCTGCTAAAACCCAAACCACTTCTACTCTGCCAAAACCCACGGTTGAACAAACCATCACCTTCATCACCCTTATACTTCGAAATCTCCATTCGGTCACTTGGGAATCTCTACTCAATTTTATACATACAGCCTCTGAAGCCTTCATTATCAAAGTAAACACTACATATTTTGGGACTCTACGTCTATTTCTCTTCACACCTCTTGACACATGCGACTCACTCAATTTATCATCACTCATACTGTCGTTCAGTTCGAGAAGAGTTCACCTGTTACTCATAAAGCTCCTAGGCAGAAGATAGAATCAATCATTCGTTCTCTGTGTTCCCTCTGTTGTGACGTTTCTTCATTTCCATCTTTCATCTCATAATCGCCTGATGCTTACAAACGAACAAAAAGCAAAAGCTTATACTGCCCTGATTGTAACATTAAATAAGCAAAGGATATATAATCAATGTTTTACACCCCTTAGACCAGCTATATTTACTTGTACATCCCACCCCATTTCCTTTCCTTACCTTCTCTTCCCATGGCGAGGGCGTAACGCGAAAAAACAAATCTAATTGCTTAAACGAAGAGGGCGCCGGGAAAGAACCTATGGTGATGATGATGATGTATGTTCTGACATGAGGTTAGTTAATAAGTTCCTGTACAAGTTGAACTGATGGTGATTTGCCATAGCTTTCCATTGGATGCAGATATCCTGTGGGTGGGACCTTTGGTTTTAGTTGATTTCGAACCATTACACTCAATGTGCCTCGCACCGAAGATCAAACTAATTGCACCTTATTTTTAAGGCTATTCACAAGCCACTGGGGATTCACAATTTAGACATAAAGATGACTCGTAAGATAGAGGTAAGATAAAACTAATTTTATGGGCGGTAACAGCAAGATGAGTCGTAATTTGGGTTCAACGTTGCAAAATTGACGTCAGTACTGGCTTGTAAGTCTTAAAAACGAAGTAAGAAAATATATAATATGACCATAAAGTCTCGATCGATTTTTAAAGAATTAATACTGTGAGTGAAATCAAAGTAATGTATAGTATGTTTATTATTGTGTTATATACATGTACGGTGTATCATATTAAACGTGATACCCAACCCTTCATATCAACAGTTTTCTCCCAGCAATGCACGGTAGCATAAAACATGTTCCGGAGCATAATAAGGGAAGTTCGTTGTGTATTTAGGTAATGCGATGTTTCAGTTTTGAACATCCCTAACTTCGGTTTTGTATACTATTGTTTTGATGTACCCCCATGTAAAGAAAGTGTTAAATCCGAGGCGCGTGCAGTCCATAGTCAAGGCGTTTGCGCACATATCTAACTGTCGCGTGAGTCGTTTTGTAATTTCTGTTGCAATAGAATATCATTTCGGACAGAAGTCATTCCAGCACCATCTGACATCTCTCAGTGTTGCCAATTTGCGCGAATCTTGTAACGAAATAGCTTTGATCAGATGAATTGTGAATTCGAGTGCACCATCCTCGGATTTAACATCGCTGGCCTTCCCTTGAGAGTACATCGAAACAATTATGATACAAAACAGAAGCTAATGGTGTTCAGAATATGAAACATCGCATTATCAGACCGACACAACTATTTTTTCCTAATTTTCTTCGAAACATGTTTCCTGCTAGATTCGAACGTTGTGAACAGAGTGTTGATATGGAGTATTGAGACACTCTCCATCGTTAACACCCTATATTAATATCGTTTGACTCTTATTTCTTTAAAATCGATCGAGCCTGTATTATTATTTAAAACGTTTCACGATATTTTTGGAAACTATAAATTCCGACACATTAGTTACCGGTACATTCATAAACAATTTACAGTAGCACTGAGACTGTCCGACCATTGACGGTTCAACTACTCGCATAATCAGACCATGACGCAGGTTAAAGATTGTCGGCATATGTTTGAACTTGATCTTCAATACTATATACTTTAGTGAGTTAATTAACTGGTGACACTTGACCAGTGCGTTTTTATGTTTTGCTTTATGAGCATTTGTTGTTTAAGCATTGACTTTGATAAGGTTTACAGTTTGTATCAAAATATTAGAATTATTAATCTCGCAAATGAATATTATGTCTTCAACAATATCAGCATGTTGGATTGCGCTAGAGTTACATCGTACAAGGACATCAATCACAGTATTATTAGTCCTACGCTTTAGAAAGGAAATACCACTCTTGATATCGCTTTAGACTGACAGCCTTATTACGATATTTTTTGTGTGTGTGCCTTTATATATCATATATATCATAAGCAGAGACGAATCATAGATGACATTTTACTGTAAATGTAGCACAGATTATATTTAATCTTTTCGTAAAGACGGAATTTAGCTTTTAATTTCTCCAAACTCTAACTCTTCCTTACTTAAGACTTCCTTTTGTTTATTTTCATTAATGTTTTCTTCGTTAACATTAAGAATATGTATTTGAGAGGTTTGGCGCAAGTAGTTAGTGATAGACGTAGCTCCATTTTAACGAACTGTTCACAACGCAGCAAATAAATTAAGTAGAAACGTGGTATGGCGTGAACAATTACGACCGGCGCAACGCACCAATCGGCCATCTAATCACGGAGAAGCAACACAAATAGAAGACGATAATACTGTTGGCTTCTGATAATGTAATGTAGTAGACAGTATCCGCGTTGTTGCCACAAGTAAATTAAAGCTTACATCTATCGTAGCTTATCTTTTGTTTACCTGCATGTAACAAAATAATTTTAAGACACATTGTCGTTGATTATAGATAGAAGAAAAGAGACAGTATTAACTGTGGCTGAATAGGTGTTTTGTAAACTACTAAATTAGCAACATCGTGACGGCTTGAAGGTGGGCTCACAATCAATTAGAATCTAGCATATATAGTAACTTTGTATCTTCATTGGAAATCAGAACCAGACGATGTTGCTGTTAGTTTATTACAGCACCATGCGACGAAAAGCTTGAACCATCGCAAAGCTGCTATAGAAAGACTTCTGGAGCCAATCATAGTTCACCTTCCACCCGTCCTTTCCATTCGCGCCAGTAACAAAGCTTTATGAAAACTCAGTCCCTGTTCGGGCGCCATTAATGATGAGGATCTTTTGTGTAGGTAAGCTGGGTGAGGTGAACACTGATGACGGATATGAATACAGTTTCTGTTTTGTCGTAGAAATAAGAGTCAAAAAGGAAAATATATAAAAATTCTCCAATAGTTTTAGCAGATGCTTTAAGATGAACAGGAATCCTGCTAGGACTTTCAGTTTGGGGCTATGTAAAGCCTCAATTGGAGTTTTAGTATGTACTTCTATTGATTTTTTTTACCGAAAAAATTTAAGTTGTGGAACTGTCCCAAAATTTTGGGAGCTCGCAAACCTTATTACGTCCCAGATAGCGATTTTGAGCTGACTCAAAAGTGAATCAAGCTTACTTATGCAAATGGAACAACTTAATGCAAGTTTAGCCAGTCAAGCCACAAATGTGAATCAAGCAGTCAATTGTACGAGAATCAAGATTGAAATAGACTTGACATGACAAGAAAGAAAGAAAGACATAATGTACTTTTTTTTTAAATAAATAAATAAAAACATTGCCTTGAGTGGGAACTGATCCGATTAGCACTGGCACACCAATCCGATGCTGTATTCACCATACCAGATAACCACACTTTCTAGCTCGCTTTCCAAGCGTTATTTATATTTAGTTCGTTAGATCGCAAGAAACATCTGTAGTAAAAGATTGGGAATTTGGCGACATTTAGTCTACGGCGATGCAGTCCTGTCACGTGTTGGGACTTCATCGCACTGAAACTACAACAGAAGTGCAACTAAACAAAATCCAAATAAATTTCAAATTTGATAAGCTTCCTCGTATAGCTGCTTGTTCCAACAAGCTTGAATTAGTTTAGTTATAACAACCAAGACACTTATGTTGTTCAAATAAGTTTGTTTGTATTAAATTCAACAGAGTATAAAGTTTGACAAGCTCAAAGCAAGACACTGACAATTTTGTTGCAAGCTAGTATGCTATCTGGGGTAGGGTCAGGCAGAATTCCTGCTCACCATGAAGTATATAGGAAGTTACTCTGTACGGGTTGTCTGAAGAGTCCAGGGATTTCTGGAATTAGTAAATGTCACAACTGTGTTTCCCCCATCATATCTCGTTCTTGTAGCAAAGATGTCGATAATTTTACTCTGTATAAGAGGGCAGAAACGAATGTTTATTAGTTTTGAATATATTTCTTGCACCCCCTTTCTTTTTTTAAAAATAAAAAAGAATATAGAATTATATATTGTATAATTGATGAATAATTATAGCCCTACTATCTAGGTATATTGCATTTGCTTTGAGCAAATGAATTTGAATAGTTTTTGAAAGAATCTCTGCTAAAAACGAATTTACAAAAAAAAAATCGGGTTAATAAAATGTTGTTATGGAGAGAAGACAAGGTACGAGTAAGGGAGAAGATCATTAAAAAAATATATATATTTTCTTTCGTTCCCCATGCGCGTTGGGCGGAATATCTTTTTGTTGTTGTTTTCGTTAAATTTTATTTTTCAAACGAGGAAGAAGAAGAAAAAACGCAAAACAAAGGAAAGACAGGCAAGAGTGATGAGGTTTAAGCGAAAAAAAATCAGGAAAGAGGCGAACTCTGGGTATAGCGAGTCAAGGATATTCAGTTAAAAATGAGGCCAGATTAAAAAAAAGTGAGTGAGGAATGAGAGAGAGAGAGAGAAAGAGATGGGGTTGCTAATGGAGCTGGGTTAACCACTGTTAAAATTTGGCTTCGACCAGCATCCGTATCAGCAAATCCCGGTACACAAGTTAAGAAAAAAAAAAAGAAGCATCGTAAGAGAACCTCGGAAACTTTTCCCCTCCGCTTGGAAAGAGAGAAAAATGCGTAACAAGTGAGATAAAGAAAAAGAGCGAATGAATTCAAAGAGAAAGAAAGAAAAAGAAGCAAAGTCCTGCAGCGTGTTCTAATTTTCGCAGAGCATGTGGCTGTAAAGGTTTTTAACTGCTGCGTCAACAACTCGAAATCTGGCTTCCCGCTCACGTCATACCAGATCGTTACTGCGGCAAAATATCGGTTAAGTGGTGTCCTCTACATGTCGGTTGTCGAATCGCTATCCCATATAAAGAAACTTTTTAAAACAAATAAAATAAAAGGGAAAGAATAAGTCATAACTGAAGGCGAAGACTATGAAGTTAGTTAAAAGTGATTGCGACAATGAGTCGTCAAAGCCATTACTTACATGTGTAAAGACAATGTGAAGAATTTGAAAGAAATATATGCACGATTCATCAACTTTTGTTTTCGTGTGCGTGACTGAAGAAAAAAAAAGGCGCTATAGCTCCTTGCAAGGCTATAGCCCTTCAAATTCATCACTTGCAGAGATGATTCTGTTTATTGATTTCATTGAATTATACTACAATTTGGCTTATAATGAACATATATGTCTTCTGGTACAGGCTTGCAATATTTCAAATTTTACTATAGTAACTTTACCATACGATTTGTAAATTTTTGCCGCGCAGAGGCGGTGCCAAGGGTGGACCTCGGTGGACAATGTCCCACTCGAAAACAAGCTGTTAAACCCCGAATATCACGAACTTAAAGTTAAGAAAAATGTTATTTAACAATATACGATTAACGACTGTGTCCTCAAGTGAGTTATTTAATAATAGATTCATTGTGTTAAATTTAAATATTTTAAATTTATTTTAAGGGCTTTATGCATCTATGGCTCTGACTGGAATAGGGTGGGGAGAAGATGGTGGAAGGTAAACGGCCAGGGCCTATTTTGTAGGTACCATCACGTCATTTGCCTGGTGTGACTGAGGAAAAATTCTGGAAAAATCCTCAGTCATGATAATCAGTCAGAAGATATTGATGACAGGACTCCCGAATTCTTAATGTATTCCTTTTTTTGGATTTCTGTATCATGCAGTGAAGTCTTTACTAAGTAAAAAGACAATGAATGAAACCTGGCAGATTCAATCAGTTTCAAAAAGTGTTTTCTTACCACGATGTTATTTATAATATGTATTTACTGCTGGTTAAAAAAATAATAATAATAATAACCTGAAGCTATTTCGAAGTGTTAAATCTATGCGTATATTATATTGTAGTATGTATTTGATACCACTGCTGTCCCGTGTCTTTTACAAGTCATAATTCCTCACAAGATTGTGAGAAAACTAGAAAAAATACATTGTAGAATTTGGAACCTTAAAAATTAACTACATGGAACATCAGAAATCTTTAATATTCCATAAATCTATCGGAGTGTGTAGTTGACAGCCAGTCAATAGCTTAGACGCGACATAATATCAAGAAATCGAAATAAGAAATATAGTTTTCTTCCTTAAATCATATATAAAAATGCTATTTCCCCGTGTATTCTGTAATTTCATGCATCACTGTGAGGGGTCTTTGATACGGTCCTTTTAGTTCACTGCGGGAAGTTTCAATATACAATTGATGTTCAGTATTGGAACAATTTATTTGTAGTTTTCTGTTGTTTTATGTTTCTCCCCTGTTTACTCCATGTTTAAAAAATCTATTGGTTTTCTTACAATGCTGCTCACTTCACTTTTTTGTTTTATTTTCCTATTATTGTAATCTGAACAAGCTCATATAAGTGTTATAAGAGTGCATGCCAATTTTTTTAATTACATGTTCGAAATGGTTTTACGTCCGTTAGTGGTCGTTTATGTTCTTATGGTGCGTGTCTCAAATCGAAAGTTTCGGAACTGATTCAGCGTGTTGATAGTCTAATGGTTAGAGCGTTGGACTTATGTCCGTATGATCCCGGGTTCAAATCCCGGCTGGAGTTCCACTTTTCGGCGTCCACCCAGTGTCGTTAGACAAAATGGGGAGTCACGTGAATAAAGACATGACGGCCACACTCGATCTAGAAAGCCCTGATACGTCTGTTCGTGGCCAGGTGGCGGGCAATGCTCACCACACAGCCGTCACTCAGGTAGATGCAGTTCCACCAACCGCGGACAAGTGTCGTGGAGGCAGGCTCAGGACCTATCGGTCTGTCACGCCAGTTTATTATTTATTTTTTTTGTTTGTAAATTGCGTGAAATATTTGAACTGCGTATTGTTTCTCACCGGGAGAAAAGTTTAACCTGACTTCATCTAACATATTTCAGTAAACTGAGGTTAGGAAGTAGGAGCAGAATGAAAAAATAAAATGTTCTTGTCGAAAAAAAAACAATTGAAATGAGTGGGAATGAAACCAGGAACCACTGGCGCATCCATCCAACGTTGTACTCACTAGGCCAAAGCAGCTATTGCTGGATTACACTTTCCGAACGCTATTTAGACATAGTTCAGAGAATGGCTTACAGATGCCAGTGGTAACGTGACAGAACCTAGTGGTTTAATCTCATGACAGAGGCACTCCTGTTTTACTACTCTCCGTACGTGGAGTAATCTCCCAAAAATGACCTTTTTTGCCTTCTTTATTGTATAGCTGTACCTAGAAAAACATATTTAGGTTTTTTCCCCTAGGTTTTCTATCGATGTTCTGAAAGGTTGGGTTTTGCTGATTATTTTTACTGCATTTTCCAAAGCAGTTCCAATTTATTTAAAGATGAAGGCTGTGATAAAGATATTTGTGACGATGTGCTTGATTCTTCGAAACCTGTGAACGAAGTCTGCAATAGCCCGTGAAGAAAGTTGTTAAAGGACATACCAATGAAAGACACGTAAACGTTCTATTGTGATTTCAAATCGATTCTTTTAATGCTATTTAAACAGAAGATAAAAAGAATGCTTTACAAATAGCAGAGAACTCACCCCCCCCCCCCCCACACACACACTGTTGGACATAAGTCCAAATAGCGTCAGCATATAGATTGCTTTAAAACGAAAAAAAGAAAAGTTTAGGAAAAAACGCTGCAATTTCCGCATTCTGGTAGTCATTTGTTTGTAGCTATTGATGTGAGGAGAGGGGGAAGGAAGGCGTGTCGGCACCGCCCTTTGCCCTGGCCAATTTCCTTAATAAGTTTTACCGCTTCATTTCCGGTAGAAGTAGTAGTGTTTGTTTTGGTGGACGTGCTTCAAATGAAATAACTCCCTGCCCTGTTCCCTTGTAAATGCTTTTAAACTTTAAAGTTGCCGGTAGATGGCATTGAACAAAAGACTTTATTCAGAAACAAAACACTCCCATTTAATAGAACACGCAACTTACCTCTTAGTGTCACATGAGACTATTTATTTTGGTTGCAATTTTAAGCTTTTTTTTTTATTTAAGAAAGATGGATAAGAATTTGGAGATTTAAATGCTATACTTTCTGACAAGCTACGAGCTATTTTCAGACAAGGTTACAAAGGAAACCTCTTCCCAAGACGAGGGCGAACCCTTGAGTGGCTTACAGTAGCCTTGATTAAGCTATATGTGAAAAAAAAAAAAACAGTATTATCATTCATTATCATGTCTTATCCATCAAAATTAATATAAGATCTCTATCCGTCTGCGTTTGAGTTGCTAGGGCCTGATGTTGAAGGTACCACCCCAGCATTTGCCTGGTGCGTCTGAGGAAAAAACACTGGGAAAACCTCAGTCGGATGGTCGGCAACGCTTTACCACTACTGAACTACGGCCGCATACCCGATATTTTGTTTCAGTTAGGAAAGAGGGTTTTGTAACGTAACATTTATTAATATCACGAAAGACCGAGAAAGATTATTAAAAAGATATGCCAATCAAGTGTGAAATAATATTATGTAGAAAATATGCACTCCATTTTCTTGACTATTAAAAAAAAATCAAAACAAAATAGAAAATTACAGTTTTAAACTCGTTCAACCTACTTATTGTGCTTAGAAAATACTCTTTTAAGTGACAAATCCATTTACAAATATGCAATTGTTGTATGAGAAATTTGTCCAGAATGCTTTGAAAGTTACAAAAATGTAACTTTTATAATAATTAAAACAGACTGACAAGGCTATTACACTTAACTTTATTTTTTTTAAATAAAACGCACAACAAACGTTACAGTTTCAATGTTCTAACAACATCTTCCTCAGACGAAACAGTAATCAACACGAACACATCATAAAAAAGCACCAGAAGGCCAAGAGATCCTTTCTATGTTATCCGCCAATCACTTCCCAAAATTCATTTACTTTCCAAAACTAAACAAATTTTAACCAATCACAGACCTTCGCTCACAGGCCACACCTCCTAGTCAACTAGAACGCTATAACAAAGTTTTAACAGCAAACTACATAACAAGAACATTGAATCGAGGCGCAGAAGATATTTTAGATAAATAAATGCATAATAAATAAATAATAAATATAAAATAAATAAATAAAGTTAGATTAATAAGCTACATATAAATAAATAATAAAAAGGAAACTTAAAAAAATGAAGAAATAAATTATAAAAAAGAAGGTCAATTTTACTTTGGAATAGTTCAAACAATAATTTCTAAAATTTTGCAAATATTAGAATTGAAGAACCTTGAAACAGTAATAGTAATTTGAGTTTTGTGATATTTCATTTAACTAAGAAGAGAAAACGATACCGCGTTTCTTACTAGAAGCTGGTTAAATCATTTTTTTTACTAAAAGATGGATAAATACTTTTTTACTAAAAGATTGATAAATCCTTTCTAACCAGGAGATTTTTGTATTGATTTTTAATAAACGTTTTTGTTTGCAATTTTTTTCATCCGTACTCTCAATCAATAAGTCGCATGGCTTCATCAACTAAGATACTATATATCAAAGACCGTGGATAGATAAGACTGACAATTTAGCTTTTCACTGTCAAGTCAATGCATATGATTTGCTCCTAGTCATGTGACGCCACGAACCCAAGAATCTGAACTATATACAGCGCATAAAGCGCAAAGAAGAGACTGCACAATTGCATTTGATTACGCGGAACTAATCGCAGTTTGTCTTACATCCGCCTGCTTCTCACGCCAGCCAATGAAGTCTGTCAGCCGCCGGAACTGAGGTGTGAGGCTTTTGTATAGAGATAGGTGAATGGCGACGAGAAAGCGCTTGATGCTTTGTCCTCACAAATAAAAGTAACAAGGAAAAATATTAAAAATTCTAAAAAGGTTTATCAGATTTGGAATTTTTAAAACTTTACAAGCTTTTTACTGTAGCCTTACACAGAGCAAATGGTTCCTCCAATAGTGGCACTGTAAGCGGTTGAACTGATTGCAGCTTTCGGTTTAGTACTGTGATGTCATGTCAAATCATTTTTTTTTAAATTTTGAAATACCGTGGAGCAAGTAGAAAGTTACCACTCTGTATATCCTGTCTTTGGTGCATATATAGTATGTAAGGTTGGAGTAATAGTAGGGGCAACATCTCCCACTGTATCTTTACATCTATTGTCATTAATAATTCTTTAAATGTTAATAATAATAATTTTCCAGATAAAATTCGTATATTTAAAAGAAATGACATTGGTTTTTCGATGAGAAATTAAGGAAAATCCTTGCTGCTCTTCTTCTGATATGTCTCTCACTTAACAGCAACAGACGCTGAGAATGAAAGGGGGAAGATAATGTAATGATGATATCGGTGGTTTCATCATCCAGTCTCTCAGCCCTCCTACCACCGTAATTTCTTTTTCAACTCAAAAAGGGCCAAAAAGAAAAAAAAAGTAATAAAGTTTTTCTAAAAGGAGAGCAGTAAGGAATAGGCGAAGAACAAGCAAGATTGAGCGATTCTCATCTGATACCCTATATTGTCTGCCTTACAAAAACGATTAACCGATAAATCACAATGATATGTACAGAGTTCGTGACTCCGAAACATATGTCTTTTGTTTCAGCGGCAGTTGTGGACTTCTTTTGTTTTTAAAAAAGGTGCCGCTAGATGGCTCTGTTGCTTTCTTCCCCCCCTTTGCCATCTTCCCTCCATCTCACACAGCCTTTCTAGCTCCATGAGAGAACACTATAAATCAAACCTCTTTACTAGCTTGCAAGAAAACCCTTTCTTCGTGTTTCTATGTTAGTGGCAATGCAATTTAACACCCTAAAGATAGTACGATCGCAATATTTATGACAGTGATTCGCATATGAAAGTGTTCGAGTTTAAATAGGCTTCGTAAAATTTAGGAGTTTGTTCGAAACGTAAGAGATGCCTATAGAATAACTCATCATGATGTGAATGCGATATTCAATATTAATAGGCCCATAGCAGATTGTAATTGCGTAAAATTTACAAAACTGAAAGGATAATGGAAGAACTAATGATGTGTGTATGTGTTCTGCAAAAAAAAAAAAAAAAAAAAAAACGGGGATTGATGAAAGACAATTGAAGATCTCACTGCGGTGTTTTGCTAATCCACAAAGTAGCCAAACGTGATAAAGTATATTGATGAAAATGTGTAGGTGATTGAAGTCTCTTATTATAGTAAAATAGGGTTAGCCAATCCAAGCCTCTATGATAGACAATAGTATCCTGACACTGATAGATTTTCTCCAATATCTCGCGTTTCACACTTCGCTACATTTCCGGTTATCGTACAACTGTAATTTAATTTGCTTTAACCAGGCTTCTGGTACATTTTAACTCGTGTGTAAATATAGGATTAGTTTGTAGTAGTGCAAGGGGATATCGACTCAATAAGAAATTCTAACATTTCTTCATTAATTTAAAGATTTAGCTTTTCTTCCTTGGAGAACAAGGAGAAAGGCTAAATCTTTCGGGAAACGAGAAGAAGAAACCGGGATTAGAAATTGTAAATAACGTAATTAATAATATCTACGAGAGTACACGGAATTGTACTAAAATAAAATTGGCCTGGTTCTTTTTTCAAATTTATTCGGAAACGAAAGGAATAAATTTAGACACCTGCAAATGGCCGTAGGAGAATTACGTATAAGAGTAATGAGGCAATAGAAACCTCGTGTTCTGTCATGCCAGTAGCGTTCATTGATTCCATTGCTGCATTCAAAGAGCTCCTTTACGACGTGGGCAGGTACTGTCTCACAATCTACATCCGTTCATGTTCACAAGTTCATCCTGATGGTGAAAGTCTGTTCCAACAGGACAGTGCGCCTTCACATCGCTGGTGACCCGCAGTGGCTTGAATTTCACATAATTCCCAACCCTGTATTGACTCCCAATATCTACTGACTTCAATCTAGCTGAGTATTTCTAGCGGACATGGAACACTATGTTCCTGGACAGGACAAATAACAATTCAACATGCATATGCATTGCTGTTCAGCATACCTGGCTAGCAGTACCCCAGAAACACTCCCGCCACTTTGTGCAATAAATATTCAAGATAATAAGAAGTAATAAATATTCAAAGTAACCAATGCGCTAGTAAGTGTGCTTATTCATCTGATACTTCTATGTGTAGCAGGCCTACGCAAACAATTTCAAAGATAATAAACAATTAATCAGAATATATCAAGAGTTCTCTAGGTTCTTCAGGAAAATTTATGGCTCAGCGTTTTCTTTTCCGATAAATTGCATGCCTAAAATTTTACTTTAAAGCGAATATATATATACAGAGTAAGTCAAAATGATGTACCCGATTTCATAAATTTATTTTGTGAAATATAATGAACATATCTGAATGTAATACATGTGGTAAGAAGGGTAACTCTCAAAGTTTTTTTCAGTCACATCACAAGTGCTCTATGTGAGCACCTCGCGTAACACGACACACATCAAGCCGATAGTCTATCTCCTGCCAAACCTTGTGTAGTGTGTCACGGTCAATCGCTGCAATGGCTGCTGTCATGCGGGCGCGAAGGTCACCCAATGTTGTTGGAAGTGGTGGTACGTAAACACGATCCTTTATGAAACCCCACAAAAAGAAATAACACGGGGTCAGATCGGGGGAACGAGGTGGCCAACGAATGAGAACTCGATCCTCCTGAGATGCACGGCCTATCCAGCGCTGTGGCAATGCCTCATTGAGATGATCCCGAACGCTGCCATGGTAATGCGGAGGGGCACCATCCAATTGAAGAATGAAATCTGCACTATCCTCTTCGAGCTGTGGAAGGAGCCATTGTTGCAGCATATCAAGAAAAACATGTCCTGTCACAGTAGGTTCAAGGAAGAAAAAGGGCCCATAAATCTTTTCAGGGGAAATGGCACAAAACACATTCACCTTGGGTGAATCGCGTTGGTGTTCCACAACTGCGTGGGGATTATCAGTTCCCCAGATCCTTACGTTGTGTCTATTCACATTCCCAGAAAGGTGAAACACCGCTTCATCACTGTAACGTAACCTTTCGGCGAACCCATCCTCTTCCATTAACGTGAGAAAATCAGCACAGAAAGACGCTCGAGCAGCATAATCAGTGTCTCTTAAGGCTTGTAGCAGTTGCAAGCCATAGGATTTCATTTGTAAACGTTTCCGCAGAATTCGCCATACAGTTTTCTGTGACATTTCAAGTTCCCTCGCTGCCCGGTAGGTAGACTTCTGTGGACTCCGCACAAAACTGGCACGAACACGTTCCACTGTCTCTTCCTCAGCTGAAGGACGGCCAGTCGATTTTCGCTTACAGATGCAGCCCGTATCTCTGAATTTTTCATACCACGTACGAATGGTTTTTCCAGTAGGTGGGTCTCTGCCATACTTGGTACGGAAATGCCGTTGAACACTCATCACAGAGTTGTTTACATGGTAATCCAGCACACAGAACGATTTCTGCTCTCCAGTCAGCGCCATTTTCGTTAACTGCTTCCAGGGCCGCGTAGCGGTAGACAATGCAACCACGCGGGACATAAACTAAACTTAACTAAGCGTTGAAGTTTTGCCTTTCCTTGCGCGTAGCTCACATTAAGATATGTTCATTATATTTCACAAAATAAATTTATGAAATCGGGTCCATCATTTTGACTTACCCTGTGTATATATACAGGGTGAGGCAAAAGTCCATCACCACCCTTTTATTTTTCAAACGGCTTGAGGAAAGATGACGAAACTTTGGATATGGGTAATTGGGGTGGGGGTGCACCAGATGGTGCCATTTAATATCGTGGCGGCCATCTTGAAACTCGCCATTTGAATTCAGGTTCAGTATTTCAAATGAGAACGGTGGGCATGTGGCATATCATTTTAGGCTAGATTTTCACCAGAAATACGAATCTGCCGTTATGTTGTACCTAACTTTATTCAGTAATGACATTTCGTGAAGTAAACATTTCACAGTGCATCATGTAATGGGTTTTAATTTGTCTTTTCAAGTGATGTAACATGACTCTTACCCGCCAAGAAAGGATTGAAATTGTTCTCATCAGTGGGAAACGCAGTACCTTCACTGTTGACTTCAATGCACAGCATCCAGCAAGGACAACATCGCACATACCACAGTGTTGCGTATTTTGCAGAACTTTAAAGTATCTGGATCTGTACACGACAAACAACGCAGTGGACGCCAGAGGACTGCAACGGATGAGGAAACAGCAACGGCAGTTGAAGCATCCTTGGTGAAAACCCGAAACGCAGTACCAGGCGTTTAGCTGCAGTTTCAGGTGTAAGTCAGAGATCGATACTCCGTGTGTTGCACACAAACAAGTGGCATCCATACAAACTCCAACTGCAGCAATACCTAATGGAGGATGTGAGGAAGTGTAACGAGGATCCTACGTTTCCTCTTAGTGTGTTGTTTATTGATGAGGCTCTATTCCATGTGAACGATGAGGACAATAAACAGATCACCGTTATTGGTCAGACACAAACCCAGCATGGACAGATGCCTCGAGGGTACTTGGTGGGAAAAAGTATGGTGTGGGATATGGAACACTCGTTTCATCGGGCCGTTCTCCATCCATAGGAACCTAAATGGGGACAGATATCTTGACATGCTGTAGGAACAAGTGTTCCCATCACTGCTGAACGCAGAAGGTGATTTTCTTGATTTTTTCCAACAAGATGGTGCGCTTCCTCACTATGCATTGTGTGTCAGGGAGTGGTTGGATGCACAGTTCCCGGGTCACTGGATTGGCCATCGAGGGCCAATTGAGTGGTCACCCCGTTCGCCCGACCTGACACCCTTAGACTTTTATCTGTGGGGCCATCTCAAAGCACTTGTTTATCAAGAAAAAATCACTGATCTCCGACACCTGCAACAACGAATCACGCACGCTTGTGACTCTGTGACGCCGGAAGTGTTATTAGGTGTCCATCAGGACAGGAAAAAACGTCTTGCATTATGTGTAACACACAACGGGGAACACAGAGCATATCTTGTAGTATCCCACATGCAATGTTTACTTCACAAAATTTCATTCCTAAATAAAGTTAGGTAAAAAGTAACTGCAGATTCGTATTTGTGGTGAAATTCTAGCTTAAAACGAAATGTCACATGCCACCTTCCCGTTTGAAATATTGGACATGAATTCAAAATGGCGGATTTCAAGATGGCCGCGATGGCGCTAAATGGCACCATCTGGTGCGACCCCACCCCAATTACCCACATCTAAAGTTTTTTCATTTTTCCTCAAGCCGTTTGAAAAATAAAAGGGTGGTGCTGGACTTTTGCCTCACCCTGTGTATATATATATATATATATATATATATA
>JAGDQP010014094.1:30649-46063 GCA_022664845.1 Lepisma saccharinum | reverse complement strand
GATGGTTGAAGAGAGTTTACCACATAATATATCAATATGCTCTTTCCACTTTAGCTCTTCATCAAGTATTACACCAAGAAATTTTGTAAATTGAGAACATGTAATTTCCTTATTTAATATGCTTAATTTCTGTGTAGCATTGATCGTCTTCCGCTTCTTATGGAAATAAATGTATTTCTTTTTTTTTCACTGTTCAATTTTAGTTTATTATGTTGAAACCAATTTTCTAATTGAGATACTGTTGTGTCGATTTTTTGTTGAAGATTTGCCATATCGGACTTGATTAGTACATTAGTATCATCAGCATAAAGAATTTTTAAAATCACCTAAAGCAAAGTTAAACAGTAGTGGTGACATACCTTGTTTCAATCCTTTGCGAATCTTGAAACTTTCTGACATATTATTATTATACATGTTTTCCACAAGTACTCATTCTACAATTCTTTTACAAATCTTTATGTGCCAAACATGCTTATGTTGCCGCAACTAGCAGCCAAATCAACTGAAATTTGGCCCTGGCTTCTTTTCTCTTTTCTTTCCAATGTCTAAGGATGTTCCCTGAGGCTTAACTGAAGGTACATTAGATATCATTCCAGATATCTAGGAGATATCTAGGAGATATCCAGATAAATGGAAGCTACGAACGTAGATAATTATAATGCTTATTCCCTTGCATCACCCCGTAGGACCACTTCGTTGCTCTGGCTAGTTCCTTTCTCGTTAGATAAAGGTAGACTATGTATATGCGAAGGTACCTTGCCTCGAGTTGAATTGCCACAGTTCAAAGAAAAGGAAGAACTAGGAATAAAGGCTTACTGAATACAGGGCTTTTGTTTGCGAGTTTATTTCAAATGATTATGGTGATGATGTGACCGTTAATATAATAAGATGCAAGGTTCAACGTTAAAGAAGTATCATATGGTGCTTTCAACTCATATATTACAGTTTGCAACAGTGCATTATTTGCTTTCCTCGTCAGGGGATAGGGTGAAGGCACCATTTGACAGTATGACGTTTTTTCCTAAACAGGACAATCACTGAAAATTCTCGAGCCGTGGCCATTTAGGTGCAAGATTCATGCAACTAGTAAGTGCATATGGACCGCGGGGGCTCAGTAGTAGGGCGCTTACCTAGTGTTAGGTACTATCGAATTATTCGATAGTTGTTGTATACAATCGGACCTATTCGATAGTTGTTGTATACAATCGAAAGGAATATTTCATTCGCCGCAACCCATACTGCACAAGGCTTCACAGCGCTGATGATGGGGAAATGCCTTTGGTATAAATATAAAATAAAAAACAGAAGTGCTGTGTTATTGTCTCTAAATGTATGAAGTTTTATAAGTGTAAATTTCAAGGATGTGATAGACAAAATTATTTAAAAAAGAATTTCAGATGTCCTATAGTCACAATTTAGAAAGAATGATATCTCTTAATTCAAGTCAGTATCTCCACCACGTTTGCCTTCCCCCTCTGACGGGCTCAGGCGTATTTAGGTACTGGGAAAGGATGTAGTCATTGATAATACAAGTAGGTTTCAGATAGTTTGCTTTCATTCTAGAAAGAAGATGTACAAAATAAAACTTGCGCCATTCTACTCACCGGACTGTATGAAAGGACTCTTGTATGCGTATGTCTTGACAGTCAACTCCTATGACTGCCCTGGAAGAGTGTAGGTACTATAGCTATATCACTCTTCTTCTGTGTTGTTGGTAAAATTTCTCTTCTATATATTGAATCTAACTTTCCCCTTCTAGGGAGCTGAGGAGCCTAAACAACTGTGTGGGTCAGCATTTCTCCTGGAGAGTTGCTGGCCCGCACAGTCTGAGGTTCCTGTTTTCCATTCATACAGCCCGGAAAAGTTTCTGCGCTATTAACATAAATATTGACTGACACTTCATTATTTCTTGTACATAACAAGTTACGTATGTTTGTTTTTATTTAACTTGTTCATGAGTAAGCAGTGTCTTATAAGCATTGTTTGTTTGTTACAATTTTATAATTCTGGTTCTGCTCATCTTTGATGAGACCCTCTGTGATTCCGAGACATAGTCTGGGATCGATAGGTATCCCTTACAATATGTTCGGGATGTGTTGTTAATATTAACTCGAACCACCTACGACTGCTCGTATATGCCAAATACTAGCATTGTAAGACGAAATCGTATTACGATATTTTTTAATGTGAGGCTAAGATAAGAGCAAATCGTAATAGTAAAATAACCTGAATTTCATGTAAAAGTGCGGTATAAAATTGAACATTGATATGAATAAGCAATAAACGACCATGACAGGACTCGAAAGCACTCTTGAGATGGTTTGACGTAGAGGTAACGGAATTTAGGTCTTTGTCGCTTGAGCTGCACGGAGGATGGAAGAAGCGTGTGCGACAGGGGACATAGGTTCCCTAGCAGATACCGTTCTAGATGTTGGCAAATTTACAAAATCAGCAACGGACAGGCTATAATCAAAAATATGTGGTGAAACACACACACACACACATAGAGAGAGAGAGAGAGAGAGAGAGAGAGAGAGAGATTAAAAGATGTAAGAACTGCTAAAGAGTACTTACCCACCGACATGAATCGGGTCAATATATGGATGTATTTGACGTTAGGAAAACTATAAGACAATATTAATATATTTACAAATATTAATATATTTACCATAACACACCTACAAAACACATATCAATGACACCTTTTAGCTTTTTATTTAAATTATATTTATCGTCCAGGCAGGCAGTTATAATCAGGGTTTAAAAAGTATGTAAGATTAGCTCGCCACAGCCACCAATGAAAAGATTTGCCAAATTGAGTCAGACCTGGTGGCCAACTCTACTCTCACACCCGTTGTTTGTTCTAAATACTCGGACTTACCTGCATCAACACAGTGCTGTCGCTCACCACCGTTTTGTATTTTATCTTGCGCCATGAACTCATCATTTTACGCAATTTCGGTGTGCCGTCATTCGTACTGCAAGCATGGTTCATACGACGCCATCACACCGGTGTGTGTGCGCAATGAAATTGGTCGTCCGCCGCCGCCATTCAATATTTCCTTTAGTGTTACGCATCGTCTTTTTTTCATTCCGCCCTTTTAAGTTCTGTTTCTGGAAGATTAATAGCTCACGGCAGGATAATTGTGTAAGATGCATGTAATTAATGTTTAAGGTTAATGTGATGCAACGATCTCCAAGAAAAGATGACAGCACTATTTCCGTAAATGTTTAATGTATTCTTATCGCAGCCGGAAATTTCCTTACTGCTCCTATAAAAAACTTTCAGGGAAGAAATTTCATAACAGATTCAAAGGCTGCCTATGTCTATTTATTCGTTTTTCTTCATTGTTGGAGTAGCTTCATTGTTGTTGTGAATAGCGAAACCTGTAACAATGAAGCTCTTTCAGCAATGAACAAAAAAAAACATCAATCATGCTCCTGAATTGGTTATGAGCTTTCTTCCCTGAAAGTTTGGACTCATTTGGCTTTAATTTGTAGGAGCAGCAGTGAAATTTCGTGTAACGGTGAAAATACATAGACATATTAGACGTATACGGAGGCAGTGCTGCCATATTTTGTTGATCAGTGCTGCCATATTTTGCTTTAGATTATCCTTAACGCGAATTAAACATATTATATGAGGCCGCAATTTATTACAAATGACCACAACAAAAATACTTCAGGTGGCGTCATTCACCATCAAATTTTAGAGAACTTTTAAACATTGGTTATAAATAAGCCCCAACTTGTCTGAAGGACAGAGGTGGCAGGCTTAGTCTAAAGTGTGCATACATAGTCAATGAATATATCGTAAGCAGAAACTAAATACTACATCATAGACTAAATTTCTGCAAAACACACACAGTACATATATGCGTGACTGTGCATGTAAATATTTGTGGAGTTAGTAACGTGGAAAATAACTCTGTTGGTGATAAATATTGAGATGTGGTCTAATCATTTCTTTAAATTCCCTGCAGCTAATTTCACTCAAGGCAAATATGACAAAACATTTTGAGTTCGAGTCGAGATGCTTCTGGAGCAACAGGATTGCTTCCATTTTGCCTCTAGTCCTCCGTAAATAATAATTTCTTTATTGACTTGTGGAAGTGATTCTTCTGAAGTATTATTTTGTATTCACTGTTTATGTACCGCTGTTGTAGAAACATCTTTGTTCGTGTTACTGTTCTGGCCTTTCTCCTAAGTTATCAGATTCCTCGTACTCAGAGTTATCCGTATCACGTATTACAACATTCGCCTAAATCCTGTCTAAAGATGTCAAGTATATGGAAAATGACTGAAAAGAAAAAAAAACACCTTATTTATGTGGCAAAAGCAAGAAACATACAAACTAATTACATTATTTTGTTACGTCAACGGTCATGAGAAGTCCATGAACGCTCCAGCCAGAATAAACATCGTCCGCCACCGCCACCAGCAAACTGAGTTCTGAAGTAAATATAGCATATAATGAGAGATGAATCACCTGAAAGGATCTTAAGGTCACAAAAAAGTAGTCAACTCGTGTTAATGAAAATAACATTATGCGGGCAAGGGATGTTCACTGTTCAGATACACTACACATATACTCCATGGGTATGTAAAATAACGAAGAAGGCAAAGTGCAGTTTATTATATAGACTAATAAGCCGCGCGCATTTGCAATATCCTTCAGTCAAAGAATTACTTCTTATGTATTTGCAATCCCAAAGGTCAACCTGCCCCACATAGCAGAGTACGTCCCTGGGACGTCCCATTTAGATCCCATTACCGTCAGAATGGTCCTGCTCCCATAGCGATGTCCTAACTACGTCCGTGGGATAACTCTGTGGGCAATACAAACAGTTCATCAAGTATGGAGGTCCCCTGGATGTCCCCCGGAAAGCCGTGCGGGATTACCTACCTGGAATTTCTATAAATTAAATCGACCTTACTATTATTATTATTTAATTAATTATAACTATACGGATATGCTTTCGTATAGTTATACGAAGGATTAATTATAACTATACGTCCCATGGATGTAAACGGGACTTAAACAGGACGTCCTACGGACGTCCCGATATCCTACTAGGAGATATGTCAGATATCCCTGGGACGTCATTTTGCTATGTGGGGCGAAGCGTGACTACCTAAATCCCGCGTTGTTGTTAAAGAGATGAACAATATTGAAAAAGACAAACGTTTAAAAATGAAATTTCTAACATTATCTGATACACAGTTTGTATTCGTATTAAAAAATCAGATGAAAATATCAGGACATGTACAAATAATTAAGAGAACATCGAAATTCCGTGCGACAGTTAATTTCCACAATTAATTATGAAATTTACTAATGAAATTTACGCCAGCGCTCTCTGAAGCATGCCAAAATGGCCGAGAAGCGCCACAAAAAAACACGAAAATGCTTTTGAATAATTTAACAAAGAATTATTATTTCAGAACAGCAATTCGCTGTACCTACAAATTTCTTGGTTTAGTTTCTCTCACAGAAAAGAATGCTTTTTTTTCGTTAAACCATTCTTTCTATTTGTGATTGAACTTCTTAAAAATATTTGGTCAAAAAGTTATGCATGGTCGTGTTCCTACAATATCCGTCTTCATTTACGGTATTAAATGTATCGCTTAATTGTAAAAGAAAGGGTAACGTGGGTAATCAAGTTTTTACTGAACTTAGTAAATTTCATTATTAGTAGATATTGGTAATATTTACATATATTTAAATACTCAATTAACATTATTATTAAAAAAAGATGTACATTATATTTCAGTATTACGATCCAGACTTATAAATGAAATAATTTCGAGCTTAACGAGAACAACTATTGACTGTTCTACATTACTCTTCTATCTGATTTAATACTTCACTGATCTCACATTAAGATTCTCTTGTTCCGTTCCTAAGACTCAACAGTTCTTTTCTCCAGAGGTGCGACGGATCATGAACATTCAGCCTGACCAGCTTAACACGCAAATGCATAAGGAATTTATACATTGAATAGGCAAGTTCCCAGCAGGGGCAGTTAAACGAACAGATTCCAAACTCAATTTACACAAATATGAAGGTTCGGTTTTTATTGACAATGATCTCGTCTATTATTTGAATAAAAATCATCATGTTTATGTTTGTACATGAAAATTTGTCACTTAAAATAATTATCCCATGTGTCGATTAAGAATTTGCGATCAACATTGAAAAAGCCCCTTGCGATTTGAATTTTCTTTGTCTTTAAAGCACGATGTAGAACACTGTGCATTACTTGAAGTCACCATTTTCAGTCTAATTATATTCGCAGATTTCAAATTAGAAGTAAATTCCCACTCTATGATTTCTTCTGTCGTTTTTTTTTAACCAGGATTTGGAACTTATATATACTTACATGTTTCTCATTCCAAACGCACTTCCCATTCATATATTTGTATGTGCCATTCATTCAATTCCTTAAAGACACTAAGATTTACAATGGAAAATGTCTTTCGTCCCTGTGTCATCTGATTTTAGACTAATCTTTAGATTACATTATATCCAAATATTTCACAATAAAACGGACTCTCTTCTGTATGTGTTAACGTGACTATTCAGATTACTCATCTGAGGATATTTAGATTCACATTTCACAATAAAATGGTAGTAATTCCTTTCGTTTGTATGTGTTACCATATCTTTTCAAATCACTTTTAAGCACATTTATATTCACACTGAAAAAGCCTCTCGCCTGTACGTGTTAACATGTGTCTTTTGATTCTCTGTTTACACATTATATTCACATGTGTAACATTTAAAATGCCACTCGTCTGTGTGTTAACATGTGTTTTTTCAAATTACTTTTTCGAGTACACTTATATTCACATGCTTCACATTGGAAAGGCTTTTCGTCCGTATGCGTTAACAAGTGTCTTTTCAAACTATTCTTTTGAATATATTTATACCCACATAATGCACATTCAAAAGGCCTCTCGCCTGTATGTTTTAACATATGTATTTTTAGTTCTCCCTGTTGAATACATTTATATTCACACTTTTCGCATTGAAAAGGCCATTCGTCTGTATGTTTTAACATATGTCTTTTCAGATTATTCTTTTGAGTACATTTATACCCACATGATGCACATTGAAAAGGCCTTTCGTCTCTATGTGTTAACACGTGTCTTTTCAGATATTTATTTAGAATACATTTATATTCACATTTTTCACACTGAAAGGGTCTTTCGTCTGTATGTGTTAACATGTGGATTTTCAGATAACTATTTCTAGTACATTTATATCCACATATTTCACATTGAAAAGGCCTGTAGCCTCTATGTTTCACCATGTGTATTTCCAGATTAGCCTTTCGGGTACACTTATATTCACATGCTTCACAGTGAAAAGATTTTTCGTCTGTATGTGTTAATATATGTCTTTCCAGATCACCCTTTCGAGTACATTTAAATTCACATATTTCACATTGGAAGGGTTTCTCGCCTCTATGTTTAAACATGTGTAATTTCAGTTCTCTCTGTTTAATACATTTATATTCACATTTTTTACATTGAAAAGGTCTTTCGTTTGTATGTGTTAACATGTGCCTTTTCAAATCACCTTTTTTAGTAAATTTATATTCACATGTTTCACATTGAAAAGGCCTCTGGCCTGTATGTTTTAACATGTGTCTTTTTAGTTCTCTCTGTTGAATACATTTATATTCACATTTCTCACATTGAAAATGCCTTTGGTTCGTATGTGTTAACATGTGTATTTTTAGATTAGCCTTTTGCGTACATTTATATTCACATGTTTCACATTGAAAAGGTCTTTCTCCTGTATGTGTTAACATGTGTCTTTTCAGATGACCCTTTTGCGTACATTTATATTCACATATTTTACATTGAAAAGGTCTTCCGTCTGTATGTGTCAAGATGTGTCTTTTCAGATTACCCTGATGACTAAATTTGTATCGACATATTTCACATTCGAATAGGTTGTCTACTCCATGGATTTTTATATGTCTTCTCAAGCTGATCTTTTGGATAGTTATATATCCGCATATTTCACATTGGTAACGTTCCGTCACTGAATGGTCTTCTCCATGGTCTTTCAGCTGAAATTAAATAAAAGTTAAGACATTTTTATTGTTGGAGTTTTAAGGATCTCTGAAAGAAAGTAATTATTTTTTCATGAATCGTTAGTGCCTTGTCTGCATCTTAACTCTGAAACTCTCGCCAGGTGTGAATGTGACCCTGCGTATATATTATTGTTTGCATCACAGTAGTAGGACATTGCAAATCTGTATGCGTGCAATAATATTTGTCATTCGCCGCCTCCGTTCAATCTGTCGTTCAGAGGAGCGCTTGCCTAGTTCTTCCTACAATGTGTTTTTGTAAGTATTGTAGCTGGCGCACAGTAATGTAGCTCGCAAGTTTTTAACTCTACAAGAAACGTTAATTGTAAACGTGCTTTGATATGTGGCTAGTATTAAAATTAAAAATATATAAGGCTCAATACATAATTCCTTTAATGGATAAAGTTTATTCAAAAGCCATGAAAGAAACCGTATTTTTATATCAAAAGCTAATCTGACTAACTAGAAGATAATGTTTTATTAGAACGTTAATACACCATAATTATTAGCTATTTCCAATATGATAGTGCATTATCATGTAGCATCTCTGCATTTTATGTTTAACTTCATAAAAACATAATACATGAGGCAACCAGAGATTACAAACGACCAACACAAAAGTGTTGAGTGGTCCCATTGGTTTCGAAATTTTAGAGAAATTTTAAAACGCTGGTTAGGTCCAGTAAAACTATTTTGTATAAAATGATACCAATATCGGTCAAGGTCCTCGTGAATGTGTCTTTTAAGAATCAAATGTAAGGAATGGGATTAGAGAAAATTTTCTCACGAGTATTATAAAAAAATAGTATTCTAATGAAGCATCAACTTATATTACGAAGCCTCAGGACAAGGCTAGGTTTTACGCAACAAAATAGATGTGAAAATGCACCATATTTGAAGAGCCCATAACATATTATGCAGTTCCACATAGCAGAGTACGTCTCTGGGACGTCCCATTTAGATCCCATTACCGTCATAATGGTCCTGATCTAATAGCGATGTCCTAAGGACGTCCGTGGGATAACTCTGTGGGCAATACAAACAGTTCATCCCGTATGGAGGTCACCTGGATGTCCCCTGGAAAGCCGTGAGGGATTACCTACCTGGAATTTCTATAAATTAAATCGACCTTACTACTATTATTATTTAATTAATTATAACTATACGAAGGATATGCCTTCGTATAGTTGTACGAAGGATTAATTATAACTATACTCCCCATGGATGTAAACGGGACTTAAACAGGACGTCCTACGGACGTCCCGATATCCTGCCAGGAGATCCGTCAGATTTCCCTGGGACGTCATTTTGCTATATGGGGTGTTACAGACGTGCTTATCCCAAGATAATATTGAGCAGTTCTACAGAACACTTCTATATCACTCTCCAATGAGAGGAACCTAATCATTGCATCAACAATATCTCCCAAATTTTGGACTCTTGCCAAAATTTGCATGCGCCCATATTTTGATATCCTAATCATAACACAAGGAAAAATATAACTTTTCTCTGCTCATGAGGATATTTGCTTGTTACTATTCGTATGCCATTAATCAAGTTCTGCCCAATTTTACACTTTTAACAGTGTGGAAATCTGGTAATTATGAGTATTCACTTCAACCTGGTATCGCAGCACTCCGTACTATTAGATGCCTTGTTGAAGAGTTTTGCTAAGTCAGTATAAAATGAAATACATATATTTGCCTTATATGTTTCTAAGATAGTCCACTACACATTGAGCCGAACTTCTTTGCTAATGGCAATGATCTGAGGTATCCTTTCACGAAAAAAAGACATCCCTGGTGTTAATCGGAGGAAAAATAGCATTGCTATGCGACTACTAAACAGCTTTTTTTTATTTTTAAATTTGTCGAAAACTGTATTCACAATTCGCAGGGATATATACGAGTGGGTGTGGATGGATGCATTTATACGTATAACATTTACCTTGGAGTAAAAACTAGAAAAATCTCAATACAATTTATATAGTACTTCTATTTAAACAAGAATATCGAATTCCATTGCACGTTCTTGCATTGAGAGGTGAACAGGGCCTTGTAGTTACGTCTTCTACAGAAAAGTTTTAATGCCCTATTTTTGTTGAGTAAATGCCAGTCCATTCCTTCCCTCTAATATATTTGGGTACTGCCAACGTTACCGAAACGTATAGACATACCCGCACTATAAAAGTAGTGATGTGTAAACATTCAGTTCAGTAGCAAATATTGTCCTCTCAGGCACTTCGCACCATCTAATTTCATAACCGGTCGCGTACCGAATAATGAAATATAACACAGAATGACTTTGTAAACCGAGTTCAATATATAGTTTAATTTCACAATCTTAATTAGAAATGTTAAAGCAAAATGCTTGTAAATTTAATTAGGATAAAAGTTATTATATATATACTCTGATACATACCACATCAAGAACTGAATAAAATCATATTTGCAGTTGGTCATATTAATATATGATGGAGATGTTAAAGGTATATATTTTTCCTCAGCCTGAAAGACCTAAGGACATAGTTACTAATTCTAATATTAAAGCTACATTCCTTCAAATGGTTCAAACGGCTTACGAAGTATATAGTTATCGAAATTTAAAGGGTATATACAAATATTTATACACATTATGTACTATCCCAAAACCTGATAGAATCTGAGAGTGAGAGGTATAAATATGAAGCATAAATGAATTTAATAGTACCATTCGAAAATACTTACCTGGGCAGAAGACCTAGTGTTTTCAAAATTTCCTCTAGAATATGCTAACCCTCCTTCTGATTCCTGCTGCTGTTTCAAATGTACACTTTCCTCTGAGCACTCGATTTTATTTTTACGTTGAGTGACATCGACGATATATTTCTCAGTCGATAAACTTGATTCGTTGCAGCATAATGGGTCTACTTTATCCTCTATCTTTACACCAATTGAGTTGTATGACTGAAAAATTTAACGTAGTTACAATTAAATAAATTGTGCATTTAGAAATGCTATCAGTCACAAGCTTATGGTTTTCTTTGGCACTCAAATTACGGATTTAACTCAGCTATGGTTAATAATCACCTCAAAGAAAATGTCCTTGTAAAGATATATGCTTATGGGTATTCCGTGGACAGAGTGTAGTAACATTCAAAATTGTATTTTTTTGTCAAGCTAATATGTACTACTGTAACGGGTGTAATCATTATTATGCTGTCAGGCAGGCATCTATTAACACTTTGGTAGGGTAGAATAGTCTTAATGATCTGACACTATATATTTACACACTATTAACCAATCTCTCTTTCTTTCTCACACAAACACACACGAACAGACACGCACGCGCACGCACATACATAAATACATAGGCGCAAGCACGAGCGTGATAAGGATCCGCAAAACTCAAGTTAGAAGAGTTGCCCGACCGAAAGTTGGAAATATATTTTACTAATAAAACAAAGGTTCATTCAAATTAAAGTATCCTAATTAATGTTTCTTTATACAGCCATATAGCACATACAATCGTCACGCAAAGTAAATGTGTCTGACATATCAAACAGGAGCAAACGATTGGTTGTTACTTGCTAGGAAGTATTCCTATTTATCTATTTCCACCCAGTTTTATTTCAGCGAAATTCTCGGAATCCTACTAATACTTGGGTGAATCCCTTGTGTAAGTACTGTTTTTTTTATTTTGAATTGAACTTCTAACCAATCTGGATAGAACGGCTCTCAATTCTTTGATGGTTTCTCATTTAGAACAACATACAGCAAGAGTTATTTTTAATGCTATTGGAAATATCAAGCTCAACAGCTGCTTCCTAAGCTACCGGCAGCCAATAACGTCGAAACGTAGTATTTATTCATTCTCGATTATTTATACTACTTTCAGGCAAGTAATTTCGTATTGTGCTTTTGTCATTTAACTGTGTATGTGTGCATATTGGAATACATAAAAAGTTCAAATTATTTAAAGATAAAAAGGTGAAGAAAAAAACCTTTTGGTTACTATTCATTTGTGGAAACACAATTTACAATAAACAAAAGAATATGGTTGATAACTTTAGGATTCAAAATTAATGTATGCATTATTGTATATTTTGCACGTGGAGGAATGTATATTTACCGAAGGAACATCGTTTGAACAATTGTTTTGATGTGTTGTACGTGTTAGGAGTACGTAATTGAGAACTTTATAAAGCTAAAGGAGTATTTTACCAAAATTTAAAAAGTGGATTAAATGACAAATTAATAAATACAGTCATTTTTTAAAAAAAATAAAACAACATTAGTTCATGAAACGAATCCCTGATATACAGATGCTTATCAGAATAATGGAAACACCTGAACGAAAGTGCAACTTACCAGATTAATATGGTGTCGGGCCACCTTTCGCCTTCAGAACAGCCTTGATGCGACGTGGGATGGAGGCATAGAATTCGTGAATGGTAGCAAGTGGAATATTACACCATTCCTCGTGCAGGGCATCGGCCAGTTCTGTGAGAGAGGATGGAGGTGGAAATCGTCGCCGGAGTCGTGTTTCCAAGATGGACCACAGATGTTCAATTATGTTGAGATCTGGGGATTGGGCGGGCCAGGGGAGGTGTTGAACTTCATCCCGATGTTCCTCAAACCACGCTGCAACAACTCCAGCTGTGTGAATGGGTGCATTATCATCCTGGAATATGGCGTCATTGTCCGGGAACAACATCCGGACCATAGGATGCAAGTGGTCTCCTAAAATTGCGACATAATCGTTGGCAGTGATGCGTCCGCGAAGTGTGACCACAGGACCCAATGAAAACCATGATATTGCGGCCCACAGCATCACCGTGCCGCCGCCATGTTTCACAGTTGGGCGGAGACACTGCAGATCATACGCTTCTTTGGGCGTTCTCCACACATAAACACGGCCCGTGGTTTGGAATAGGGTGAATAGTGACTCATCCGACCATACCACACGTTTCCAGTCGTCAACGGTCCAAGTTGCATGGTCGCGGCACCATTTGCGGCGTGCTAAAGCGTTCTGGTCCCTGATGAGAGGTTTGGCCCGTGCAACACGACCCCGTAAGTTCATGTCATGTAATTCGCGGCGGACTGTGATTGTCGAAACAGGTTGGGGGAGGTGCTAATTGAGTTCCTCCGTCACTTGCGCCGCAGTGGCACGACGGTTCCGCGTGACAATGCGCTTTAATACCCGGCGTGCCCTGTCACTGATGCTTTTCTTCCGCCCACTGTTTCCCTTTCCCCGATATGGTTTTCCCGTGTGTTGTGTAGGCCGTCATCACCTTCGACACTGTCCCTGGCGACACACCTAACACACTAGCCACTGCCGTCACACTCACTCCACATAACCGCGCTCCAACAATTTGCCCTCTTTGAAACTCTGAGAGGTCTCCCATTTTACACTACCTCCGTCTGCTGCAGCCACTGCACATTCCTGTTCCACGACGCCTGACGTAGTATGGAGACCGACCTAACACACCACCACCAGCAGTCCGGCGCTGTGGTCGCCACGACACCACTGCCAACCCATATATCTGACGTGTTGCCAACTACAGGTGTTTCCATTATTCTGATAAGCATCTGTAGGTTGATTGAAGTCGCACTTTTGATACTATGTTTATATTTTAAAACATATCAAATAATAAATTAGAGAAACGCTTAAAATTAACATCTAACTAATGTTGCACGAAATCTATGGTTCGAAGTGGGAATAATGATGATCAAAGCTTTGCACCTGAAACAAAAGATAAATATTGCTCTGAAATACTTGTAAAATAATATGAAGAGTTATTTCCACTTCAAGAATGTCGGGACTAGAAGGTTTTAATATTCTTAAGTGAATCTAAATGTCTATGGTGTATGTAATAAATGTATCACGTAATAAAGAATATTGCAAGTTTCAATGTTGCTGATAAAAATATATTATACAAATTAAACCTGAATTTCGAATATTAATCCAGAAGTAATACTTCATTCACTGGCATTTGGGTCTTAGATGTATACAGAGCATAAAGTAATTCTAATTAATCATAAATATTTTTAATATTAAAGGTATATTCCTTGAAAATTTTCAATCGGGATATGAAGTAGAATCTTGACATGAGAAAATGCATTTTTTTTAATAATGTGTTATTCAAAAACCTCCTACAATTTGAAAATAAACCTCATGTCAACTATATGAAGCAGGAAAGGAATTAATAAAAAATTCCAACTACTGACATAGGGAGAAGATTTCTGATTCTTCAAATGCTCGTCACAATATACAAATGTACTATAATATTCATGATTCTGTTCTATCTTGCTGCTTCCTTCTGACAATTCGCTTTTAATTTCAAACTTACTGGCATCGACTAAAGACTTTTTTGTGGATAAAAATGGTTCGTGCAAATATAATGGACCTACATTATCCTCGATTTTTATCCTCGATTCGATACTAAATATAAAATAAATGGTAACAAGTGAAATTCTTATTTATATCCTTATATAGAACAACTCTGCTTTTTATATCGATACTATTTCACAAGTTTATTTTTAGTACTGGTTAGGACGTGGATGTGAAATTTTAAGAACGACACAGATTTTAATGAGCATGTAATTCTACTCAACATTTTACTCAGAGATTCTACATTTTTAGAACACGTCGCATGTTCAACAAAAGTTACTAATATAAATATTCCTAATGCTATATATGTTCATATTGTAAATATGAGATGATAAAATAGTAATTAGAAATCCCTCGTTACACTTTTCCTTGCAAAAAATCCGAATGTAATAAAAGTATTCATACATGGCAACGCTGACAATTGAAACAAGAGAAGTTGACGAGACTAAGTTAAAAAGCTTAAACGCAACAAACTAAAACACTACTACTTCAAATAAAGAAGTAGACGAGACTAAGTTAAAAGATTGAATGTAACAAACGATTCTTAGATGGCAACGCTGACAATTGAAGTAATAGTATTTCTCGCTTGTGAAAGCATTTCTTAGATAGCATTATTGGTTTTGATTGCATAAAAATTATTTTCTAAGAAAGTACATTTTAAAAAGCTCACCAGAGACGCCAAGTTACAAGTTTGAAATAATAAAAGTAATTCATTTGAAACTACTTAACAAAAATTTATAGAAACTAAACTCCTGATATTTCGAGGAACAATGAGAAATTGTTAAAGGTTGTAATGCTGGTTTTGCCGTTGAGAAATTGTTAAAACTTACAATGTTAATGCTCCTATTCATATGTAATATCGTAAGAATTTGCTACGTACGCTTCGTCAAGAAACCAAAATAAATTCGAAAGAGTAACCAAAACTTTGATCACTTTG
>JAGDQP010014094.1:0-25649 GCA_022664845.1 Lepisma saccharinum | reverse complement strand
CCTAGTAGGGGAGACGAGCCGAATTTATTCTAACCTACTCGTAATGGTACACCTTCATACCAAATTTCGTTTCTCTAGCTTCAGTCGTTATAAAGTGGGGCTTAGGCGGGCATTTTGGATAAAAGATGGACACATTTTTAACGTTTTCTTATATTTTCGTGACATACTCGTGATGATACACTGTCATACCAAATTTCATTTCTCTATCTAGAACGATGTGAAAAGTGGTATTTCAGCTGCCATTTTGAATCAAAGATGGTGAATTTTTTAATACGTTGTTATGTTTTCCTAAACTACTCTTGATAATACATCATTATGCCAAATTTCGTATCTCTGGCTCAAGCAGTTGGAAAATGGATTTATGACGCCCGCCATTTTGGATCCAAGATGGCGTCTTTAGAGATATTTTGTAATATTTTCATAATCTACTAATAATGTTGTACTGTCAAACTAAATTTAATTATTCTAGCGGCAGCCGTTTAGGCTGTGTATTCTTTAAAGTTTTAGGGTTGGCGTCCATTTTGAATCCAAAATGGCGACTTTTTCAAATTTTTAAAAAGTTTTCTTAATTTGCTATCAATGATGTAGTTTCATACAAAATTTTACTGTTCTATCTTTAATCGTTTAGGCTCTGTATTCTTTGAAATTTTAGGTTTGGCAGCCATTTTGAATCCAAGATGGCGACCTTTTCAAAATGTCGGAATTTTTCCTTTATCTACTTATCATCCTCTACCTTCATACCAAATTTCATGTTTCTAGCTTACTCCAAACACCCTAAACAATATGATGAGTGAGTCAGTCAGTCAGTGAGTGAGTGAGTGAATGAGTGAGTCAGTTAGCCTAAAATGTGCAATTTCACGGGTCCACAACTAGAACATAGTTTGAGATACGAATATGAAATTTTGTACATCTGCACATATTTACCATATCTCCTTAACGGCAAAAGCTCATATTCCTATCTTTAACATCTTTTTTCTTACGGGGCCCCCAAATCGTCGATTTTGCCATAAACTCTTGTTCCTGTATAACATGCTTCTGGCAGTGCTGACGTTTTCTGACGCAAAGAACTTGGCTCATGCACTGCCGTGCATGTTGATCTATATATATTGGAATTAGCCGGATTTTTTCATGAGTGAAGGAAAATGAAATTATTTATAAATGCGAAACAGATTTATTCTTTTACTTTGCGAGAAAACTGTCTTAAAATTTTCAAGGAGTATCCTCACTACTTGGTCCCGTTCTCTATTTTCACAACATGAATCTTTTAGGACCCCACATTTCTACTCACTGGCAGTAAGTAGACTTGTTCCCCTACAGATATGAAAATAAATAATTTCCACATATCTACTTTGTTCCCTTTTTGCCAACAAAAGAGGCTTTTATCTTGACGAAAGCCGATTTTAAATCGTTGGTAGCAACTAGGCTTGTCTCCTACCAATATCAGATATAAAGAATTTTACCCCATCATAACTTTGTACCAAGCTTTTTCTTATCTTATAGGGGTTGTATTGCCAATCATTGGTAGCAACCAGTCTTGTTAGCTCCCGTTTTGGTACTATTAACCTCCTCTACAACCACTTTGTTCTTCCTCAGCATCATCAAAGCTTTGAATTTTTGCAGGGCTTATAGCTTTTACTTCTTACCACCTACATAGACTTTTTTCTTGATGATATCATGCACAGAACACTTCACGTATCTATTTTGATCTGTTTTAATCAGGAACAGAGCTTAAATTTTGTGGATAGTGATTCTAACTATTAACAGCAACTAAGCACGTCATCTATTGATTTCAATAATAGTAAATTTGTTACACAGCTAGGCATTTCTCCCACAGCTACTGGAGTCTTCCGTAACAACAAAAGAACATTAGTGGGCAATCGAATTTCTAGTCGTTCCCAGCAACTGAGGCGGCCAACTCCCTGATATAGCATTATCGCTTCATAATTCAACTTTGCACATTTCTCAACAGTATCAGGGCAACATCACCAGAATATAAACAATTTGCTGCACAACTCAGCTTTCCCCTACACCTACTTTACTCTTGCATAACGAGAAAATATTAAGGGAGTTACTGTCAGCAAGTAGGCTTGCCATATTATCATACCTATTTCACAATAACAAAGCTTTAACGTTTTGTAGCGGGATTAGTAGTTATATTCCTTGACGGAAGCTGTGCCTTCAACCTTCCGATAATATTAATACAGACTTTTCCTGTGCAACTCAATTTTTGAAATCGTACAGGAAACTTTAATAACAAAGAAACTGCAAGTAAAATAATCTTGATATGCAACGAAACAAACACGAGATTTTTTGGCGTGTAAAACAAAATTAAAAATTAAAAACGCGAGAAACATTTTCCAAGCATGAAGAAACAAACAAACAAATTTCGAAAATATGTAGATTTTCCAAATAACAAATACGAAACAATTTTGATATGCAACAAACAAACACGCATTTAAAAAATATTAACGTCTTTAAAATCTCTCAGTTACAAAATACGAAACAGACCAATCGTGTAATAGTAACTTGCAAAGAACAATGAATGAACACTTTTTTTGTTATTGCAATAGCTGAAACTTCGAACAACAGCACAAACTGGATCCAAAGTTAACCAAATCATTTTACCATACCTCAAGATTCCTACTTTTTCAAAGAAACACGTGTTCTAATATTTTACCGGCAAGTTCCCTTAGCAACTCCCGGTATCGGTTAGAGAGTATTTCCCCTTTCCACAAACTTTAAAAGTTTGAAATTATAGCTATGAAACAATATCTTGCAAGCAAAAAATCTAAGCATAAAACCTTTTACTTAAAATAACATTCATACTATCTCGAACAAATAACGACAAGCTTTTCGACTTGGGTTAACTCGGCAAGCTCTCATCGTGAACGATCGATTGATTGAGTGAATGAAGTGCGTCGCCATCTGTCAATTCAACACTGTCAGTGCAACACAGACCCCCTCATCCCACTAAAACACTAATAGAAATGGGGTGAAATGTACCTGACTTCTACATGTTGACTTACAGTTTAACGTTGGTGCCATCGGGGAATCGAACCTAGGATTCCTTTATAATTATTAGAGATCTGCAACCTCATGTATTCGAATTTATTGTACTCATTCTCTGAAAATCATGTACTTCTCATCTCTCAATATGCTGACTGGGGAACACGAGAGAAATGTATTTCCACCTTCTCTGGCAGAGACCGGCTTGTAACCGCTACCGCCCTTTCGACCAGTTTATAATCATTTGTGCATTTCAAGTAGGAGTAGACTGCCTTAAAGGTTCCTGGAGGGTCGAATCGGGAGTAAATATCTTAGGAACGGAATTCGCCTGTCCCGTGTTGTACATGTAATCCATGAATTTCTTTTCACTTATGATAAGAGATGTGATTGAATTAATACAGCTATGGTAAAGGTTCAATTTATTGATACTGCTTTGTTCGGCTACGTATTTCAAAAGAATTTTTTAAAAAATGCTTCTCTTTAGGGCAGCAGCACTGTTTGTTTTGTCTCAACAAAAAAGAAAGAAATGATAACTATATAAGAATGGTATCCGGTAAATGAAATATATGCAAACCTAACTAAATAAAACATTCCGAAAAAGAATAGGTGTAGTCCTTAATGCTGCTCTTGTCTCTCTTATGAGAATATAAAAACAAAAACTGTTAACTGGTTCGTCAATACAAAATGCTAAGTTGCACAAAAGTTTACAAACCGACGCAAAAAAAAAATAATTAGTAGTTTCTTCTTCTACTAAAACATACAATGAAATTCAATTTGATCTCATATTTTCCGTGTGCGAGAAGCACAAGGGTTGTCTGTAGGAAATAGGATTCATTTGTTCGTTCGTGTTATTTTATTATCTTAAGAAAAGCTGCATTTGAATAATTTTCAATTACTCTTCTTTATATTGCTTAAGAAAAATCTATTTTTGTTTATTCCTGTATCCTAAATGGCTTGACGAATCGGAGAAGTTTGAGTTTCTCTGGTAATCACCCCACTTAATCGGGATTTGAAGCTACAATCTCCAAGACTTATATGTCATCGATGGAATATGGTTTTTCATTTAAATGCAAACGAATTCCAACTAATGATTGATAGCAAATTGTTCGTAAGTGCTTTCCTAAATTGTCGTGTAACTTTAGACTTCTATCAATTTTGTATCCTAGATCAGGGTGTGGTGTGCTATCTTTCCATTGGTCATGTACATAAGACATATACAACAGTAGTGTTACTCATTGCTGTAGGATATAAGGTAGACAGTTTTTAACGGAATAATAAGCAACTAGTATCTGTTAGGCTCTCTCGAAAGGTATGGCAATAAGCAGAGTTTCGCGTGGAAATAGATAAAGTTGTGTTGGAATATTATTACAAAGAAATTGGAAATATAATGTTGGGGGAGGTTCTAGATAGCATTTTTTTCCAACTCGTGGCGGAAGTACGTTAAATCCCTCTCTCTCCCTCTTTCAAAATGGTAAAAATGATGAGTTGAAGGCTGTTGAGTGATTGCTTATGTCATGTGGTAGTTAAATACCGTCTTCTCGTTGAGTCAAAAATGTCTAAAAAGTAAAAATAATAATGTTTCGTACCCTCTCTGTTTCTCTATCTTAATGGTGAATCATCATCTCCACACAAAGGGTTCTAGGAGCCTGAACAATATTTCTCTACGATCAACTCCCGAACAAACGATAAAAAAATCCTCTCTCCCGCATGCGTACTTAGTCTGACTGTCGCGATCAATAATTGAAGAGTGGCATGCAATGAATCATGGGAAATCTAACCATCAGTTGTCGCGTGTTGCTCTTCCGGTGTGTGAACATTTCTCGTGTTCTCCCACACGCCCGTTCGATTACTTGGCAATCAACACTTCAACATCATAGTTGAGAACGACGCGCGAAGCATTATGGGGGGGAATCTTCCGATCGGATTTCATATACTAGTCCTCTGGATGGTGATTCTGTGAATATGTTTGTGTGTTTGTGTTATTTCACTGGAATGAGAAATAGAGGTTGTATAGGTAATTATGATGCTTTTATTATTTCTGCCTACCATTCCTATGAGTTAAATTAACATGACGTCAATAAAAAACTATATCGTATCCTTCCTATAATAAAAGGAAAAATCTCTGCACAAGTGCTAGGAATCTTTGAAATACTCGGCTCAGACAATCTTTTCCTGAATGCACCAGATATTGAGTTGTTCTAATTATATCCCATAAAACTTTGATAAACTTTATTTTATATGAATCATTCTAGTAACTGTTTGAGTTCACCTCTGTCACGGTTCGGGCATTACGCTATAGTTAAAAGCACCCATGAGTCTGCTGGGACTCGAACCCTGGACCGTCGAGAGTTGTATCCTACAAGAATAGTGCTTATCTCCCACCATAAAGTGTTTCATTCAACTAAAGAGGAATTCAACTCTTTGCTTGTTCTGGTCCTACGAAACAAATCTGATGCCTACTAATGTAAGAATTAAACAAGGACATAAATAACTACTTCTTGAGATATGAAGTCTCGGCCAATACAGCTGTCAGCTTCGGTAGTAAATATTTAAAGTACAAATAACTCTTGAAGCAAAATCATAAGTTTTCTACATACTCGGTCTGAGTTAAAGATGCCTTTAGATATAATTCAGAATTAAATAGTTGTTGTTTCATCCAATAACTGCATAAAAACCAGATTCTGCAAGATATCTTTCAATAAAAAAACTTAGGTTGAACGGTAGGGTTGTCACCACGGACGGCTTGGTTCGATTCTGATAAAGAAAGAAGTGGTGTTCATTTCTCCCGTATCAGTCATCATACGCCATCTTTCATTATGTTGGAGTCTCCTAAGATTAACCTATGGTCCACTGCTCGACCGGCTTTACAAAAGAATCCGATACTCTACCGACCACTCCTTTTTTCCCTTATTAAGTTTAGTATAGACTAAAATACATAAGAACACCAGGAACTCTCGTATGTGATAACCACATATTTTTCATCCTATAGATGGTAGTTTCCTGTGTGAGCAACTTTAGGATAGAATATTCTAATCGGGATTTGAAGCTAACGCAGAATCAGCTATCTCCTCTTTTCCCTGTTGGCTAGTTATTCCCTGAAGCTCTGTATGGTCCCATGCTCGACCGCCCTTAAAAAGTGTCAGGTGTGAGAAAATGTGCCTTGGTTAAGATTTGAATTCGACGTACTACCAGCTCCTCGTTGCGTAGGTATTCTCTAAAGTCTCGTATGGTCCACTGCTCGACCGTCTTTAAAAAGGGATCCAATGCTCTACCGACTGATCTTCATTTTTTCTAACAGAATGAGCTAGGTTTCAATCCCAATACACTAACAACTACACTGCTTTTTTCCTATTAAGTATAGGTAGAGTTATATTGCCCCGGCCATCCGATACTGACTAGGCGTAAGCAGGAGTACTGAGGTTTGAATCCGGAAATGTTCTGATGCCGTACCGAGTAGGCCTCCTTTCTCTAAGCAAGAGTAGCCAGGTTTGAATCCTTAGTCTCTGTTCCGACGGCTACGCGTCTTTCGATCTGGCCGGGATCAAAAGTTGAGCTGCTCCGATGCGCTATTTTCTCTAAGCAGGAGTAGCCACGTTTGAATCCCGAGACGTTCTAATACCGTATCGAGTTGGCCTCTTCTCTCTAACTAGGAAACTAGCTTTGAATCCCGTGTCGGTCCAATGCCATGCCAGCTAGGCTTCTTTTCCATATTAAGTATAGACAGAGTTATATTGCGCTGACCATCCGATATTATACCGAGTAGGCATTTTTTCCCTAAGCAGGAGTACCTGAGTTTGAACCCGACTCGGTCTAATGCTGTGGCGACTATCCTCCTTTCCTAGTTAAAGATGTATTGTCTTGAGCGTGATTGAATCCAAACCTGCTCCGATGGAGTAGCGACTTTAAAATCATAATATATATTCATCTTGCATCTAAAACCAAAATTGATCGCTTACGCTCTTCGAAACAAGAACAAAAAACGTCTTCTTATCTCATATAACCCAGATGTAGCTATGAAAGTCCATAGACAAAAACGTTAATTGTGTCATATAGGCAACTCTGTGTAAATGCAACTCTTTTCTCATCCTACTCGAAAATGTGGAATGATGCGATATGTATGTATATATGTATTTGAGTGACTTTTTCTTCCTCATCTACAAGTATTGATTAACAAAACCACCGTCTGGGAAGCAATTGGACAGAGGGAGGAAGCGAAACATTACTATATGCGAAGACACGTGTCCACACTTGCTGAAATGAAGGCTTTACCGTGGGAAAATAGGGGAAAGGCATTGTTCTTGTATCTCCCATAAAGGTCTGTACTTGAGTAACTTACCAAATGCTTCTACTGTATATAGAGGGAGGTTAAGGTTAAGTAATTCAGAGGGGTAGAGAGAAGATAGCTTTTTTAACCTTTTTTTTTTACTTTTTCCTCTGAGAGATGAGAGAAGAATGTATCGATCTGCTTATGAGTGCTTCATTTGCATGGAGGAGGAATCAGAAGGATCTCTGCTCCGATTCTGGATATTGATATGTACTTAACGTAATAAACAGGTAAATAAATCGTTGTTTTCGGTATAATGTATTGGAAAATTAAGTGATTTTTACATATTTCGACAAAGAAACTGTGTAATTAATTGAGAATCGGAAGAAGTCTCTATAATTTAGCAGAATAATGGCTTCATTTACTAATTATCGGGAACTCATATAATGCAATAGCATCTGTGGAAGAATTATATTTAGAAAATTATACTGAGACATTGTATAAAAGTTTTTTTTTTAATATGGTAACATATAGAATTAACGTAGTTAAATTCTACTCAATAAATAATTCATTTTGTTCCTTGCATTTGCGCTTGTCTTCATGTACCAAATACAACTCATCTACATATACGGTCAAGGAAGACGATTTGGCCATTAAGAAGTGTCGAAGTTTTAGCTCCAAAACTCTATTGAATTTAGTGAAATAAACAAATAATGTGTAATAATTCAATTCCAAACGAGTTCTAATTGAGTGTATTTAGCGAGTGTTTTCTTGTAAAAATTCTACGTTCATGTAATGCAAATTAGACAAATATTTAATCAACAGTTATGATAGAAAAGAGAACAGTGGCAGATCCAGGATTTTCATGAGCAAGTAACGTAAGTGGAAGAGACCAGGGACAGTTTAGTAGAAAGTTAAAATGTCATATCAAGAATGAATGGACCTAATTATACAATTTCAAATTCCTTAAATGGATAGAACATCTAATATTTTCGGAAGTTGTTGCAGAATATGCTAATACTCCTTCTGGTTCCTGCTGCTGCTTTAACTCTCTGTTTTCCTCCGAACACTCGCGTTTACTTTCACGTTGAGTGGCATCGACCAGATATTTCTCAGTCGGAAAAATTGATTCGTCGCAGCTTAATGGATCTACATTATTCTCGGTCTTTGCACGAATGGAGCTGTATGACTGAAACATTTGAAGTGCAACTAAATACTTTGTACCTTTACAGTCCCCATCAGATAAAACCATTAATTGGTGTCGAATGCCAGTAGTCCAAATAAGTATACTGTCTAATAATTCTAATTGGGTTTTGTTACACCGTATATTTTAATTAAAATTACTATGACTCCCATAATTTGTGTGTTAGATTTCGCTCACGCACAGTTAATAATCACCTAAAAAGAATATATCAATGCAAGGTTAATGTTTATGAATATTCCGTGGACAGAATGTAGTTACATTCAAAAATATTCGTTCCTACCAAATTAATATTTACTACTGTAATGCGCGTTGTTATTATTATGCCATCAGGCAGGCATCTACGTACACTTTGGTAGAATGATATAATGAACTGACAATATATATACTATTATTCAAAATCTCTTTGTCTCTCTCTAAAACGCACACGTACAAACATGATTGCATAGGAACAAACACAAACGTGATAAGGGTTCGTATAAGTTGAAAGAAAAAAATAACTGCTAACCGACCGGAAGTTGACAATATATGTTATCAATAAAACGAACTCTCGTTGAAGTGAACTTATCCTCATTATTATTTACTATGCAACCATACATCCTCTAAAATGGTTACGCAAAATAAATGTCTGAGATATCGAAGAAGAACACACGATTGGTTGTTACCTGTTGGGAAGTATTACTATTTATGTTTGTTTCCACATCTTTTTGGGGGGAATTCTACTGGGAATTCTGCTTATAGTTTGGTGAATCCCTTGTCTTACTACTGTATTTATTTAATTTGGAATTGAACTTCTAACCAATTTTGATAGAACGGATCTCACATCTTTGAGAGATGTTTCAAATTTAGAATAACATGCATCATCAGTCGTTTTTAATCGTATTGGGAATATCGAGCTCCACAATTTAGTTTTTCAAGCTACCGGCAGCCAATAGCGTAGAAACTAAGTATTTAATCATCCTCGATTGTTAATACATGTTTTATGCCAGCAATCACGTGATGCATTTTATCGATTATATATACCTGTGTATGTGTATGTGTGTGTTTGTATATAAACGAATAAGGTAAAAGAGTTAAACAGTATATATATGGATAAAAACATAAATAAGTAAACAAATATATAAGCCTAACAGATTAAGGTAATCAGTTTGATTGTTGTTTATTGGTAGAAACATAATTTGATACAAAAAATGTATACGATTTATAACAGCATGGTTGAAAAGTAGTATATGCCTTCCTCCATATTCTGCACGTGGAAGACTGTATATTTGCTAAATGTAAATCGTTTGAACGGGTGTATTGTTTTGTTATATGTGGTAGAATTATGTAATACAGGATCGTATAAAGCCAAAAAAGTATTTTTATAAAAAAAAATATTAAGTGGAGAAAAGGCCTAATTTATAAGAACATGGTTCCACGAAATGAAATTCTGATATAAACTAATTGAAGATAGGCCTATTATATTATTATTTTTCTTTTAATTTCTATCAAAGAATTAATTACATAAACACTTGAATTAAGCATCTGACTAATGTTATGCAAAATGTATGCTTCGTGGAGGGTTTAATAAGGATTATATACTTTTAGACGGAACTTTTTTAAATTTGATCAAGACAATTAAAGCTTACAGTTACTGAAAATGATATACATATATTTTTCACACTGGAATACTTGTAAAGTAACAGGCAAATTTGTCTAGCTTCCAGGAACGTCCGAGACCTGAACGGTTATTTTTCATAAATAACTCTTCATTTCCTTGGAGTAGGCAATAAAATATTTTTGTAAGTTAACATCAATTGGAGGTTCCAATGTCGATGTCACAAATCTATGACATAAATAGAAGCTAAAATTAGAATATCAACTAAATATTAATAGGCCATTCTTTGACTTCTTGGTTTCTAATGCATAGAGAACGCAAATAAATTTTAACGAATTAAATATTCTTTTAATATTACACTGTATTCCTTCAAATTCTTCAAACGAACAATGAAATAGAATTTTAATAAAATTTGAGAAATACATATATTTTTTAACAATCTAAACAAGAATTTTACAGAAGTAGAAAGCAAAGTTCGTGTAAACTATATGAAGCATAAGCGGAATTAATAATAATATTTTAAACTACTTACATCGAAATAAGATTTTGGATTTCCCAATAGCTCTTCACAATAAACAAATGTTCTATCGGATTCGTCCTCTTCTTTTATCTCACTGTTTTCTGCTGACCACTCACGTTTAACTTCAAGTTTACGGGCATCAACTAAAGAGTTTTCTGTCGATAGAATCGTTTCTTCGCAGGATAAAGGATCTACATTATTCTCGATCATTGCACAAATTGAAGTGCATGGCTGTTTGGAAAATATAAAGTATTTGATATAAAATATATGTATATAATATATATAAATATAAAAACATAATATATTAGAAAAAATATACAAATAAATAAAAGTGTGGTTTTAGAAATCGCTTCAAATGCCGCTAGTACACATTAGATTAAGAAAATTCTATCAATTTCTTTTAAGTTTTGTAACAGCACTCAAAATTTTATATGGAAAACTAACGCTCTTTAATCTAATATATATTATTTCAGTCAGTTAGTTAAAAATAGACTCAAATAAAAAATTTTCAGCAAACTAGTACGTTCACGAATATTAAGCGGAAAGGGTTTATATAAATTAATAAACAAATCTGTTTAGGTGTGTATTACTTACTACTGTAATGGACGTCGTAACTATAGTCTTTTGACATGTAGCCACCTTCAGTAACGAGGGAATATTCCCAACTGATTAGTCGATTTTTACAAGAAATATTTTTTCTCACTAAACTCCAACATATGACGGCTCCGTTCTTCTAATTACTAGTTTTGCTGACTAAGAATTAAGGGAACCGGGTTCGATTCCCGGCGTTGCCAATAATTTTTCGCAGGCGTATGGGTCCGGAACAGCATAGTAGTGCAACTATGTATATACATAAAAACGTATAAGAAAACTTTAAGTATGAGTTAAATTGAAAGACGTAATGTCCGCCAGCTAACCGGAATTTCACAGTACAAGGCTTATTTGAAATTGCATACTACTCTTTATTGTGATCCATTTTAAAATAGTTACCCTAAGTAAATATTCTTGATGTATCGACTCGGGACAAACGAATTGCTGTCACTTGCTGGGAAGATATTCTTTTTATGCATATTTCGACGAACTGTTTCTTCAGAAATTTTTAAGGTATCCTCTATTTTCTTGGGTAAATCCCGTGCAACACAACTGGAAATATTGGATTGTGTATAATAAGACGGAGCTCAGCTCTATGGAAGTAAAATGCAGATTCAGTTCTATTTTTATTTGTATTCTAAATCTAAAATTATTTTATATACGTTACTTGTTGCCAATAGCACTTAAATTATTTGTTCATCTTCCATTCTCTATATTTACTATGATATCAATAATCTTTAGAGGTGGTTTAGTCTGAAATATTGGGCATATATATACGTATAAGGAAGTGGCACGCAAAAGCGAACAAGTCAGTACAATCAACGAAAACGTATCCGAGTCCCAGCCCCCCATTTGGATATACAGGGGTTGGACAAAAATCTAAAACACGTCATACAGGACACGTAAGTGTGGCCAGCCACTGTACACCACGTGTTGCGGTTGCCGATCGTGTTTTGTTTTCAATATGTCATGTGGACCTTCCTCTTCCGTCAGCAGTACCCAGTTCACCTGTGAGTGTCGTGGTGTGCAAGTGGTGCGGTAAAATGAGCGACCTGACAGACTTCCAAAGAGGCATGATCGTTGGTGCCCGTCTGGTTGGAGCTTCAGTGGCAACAGTGGCGACCATTGTAGGGGTATCGACAGGCACTGTGTCCAATGTCACGAGGGCATACACAATGCATGGGCAAACAACGTCTGCAAAGCACAACAGTGGTCAAAAGACAATCCTGTCCGATAGGAATAGGAGGGCATTAAAACGGATTGTAGCAGCAGAAAAGAAGCCCACTGCAATGAAAATTACGTCTGAACTCAATTCCGGCCTACAGAACAAGGTTTCATCAAAAACAGTGCGACGGGAACTTCATAAAATGAAAATTCATGGCAGGGCCGCGATCCCCAAACCTCTGGTCACAGCAGTAAATGCGAAGCGGCGTATCCAGTGGTGCAAGGACCACAAGGAGTGGACGCTTATCAGTGGAAACACGTAATGTATTCCGATGAATCGACCTACACCTTGTTTTCAACAACCGGTCGTGTTTACGTATGGAGAACACCGTCGCAGGCCTATGATCCAGACTGTCTGCGCCCAACTGTAAAGCATGGGGGTGGTTCTGTTACAGTATGGGCAGTGATATCGTGGTTTTCTGCACGTCCCATCATAGCCCTGCATGGAATGATGAATGCTAAGGCGTATGAGGCCATTTTGGGGGACCAGGTTCTACCCATGGCCCACACATTGTTCCCGGATGGTGATGGCATCTACCAAGATGATTTGGCACCCTGTCACGCTGAAAAACCGGTGCAATCATGGTTTGAGGAGCATGACCAGGAGCTATCACACCTCCCCTGGGTCCCATAATCACCAGATCTAAACATCATTGAGCCATTGTGGTCTATGTTAGAAAGGCGTGTTCGGTCTCATTACCCTCCACCATCATCCCTTAAGGAACTGGAGCATGTTTTGGAGGAAGAATGGTACAACATTCCACACACCACGATTCAGGAGCTGTATACGTCCATTCCACGTCGGATCCAAGCTGTTTTGACGCAAAAGGAGGCCCCCACACCATACTAGGTATGATTTTCACACTTTTTCAAACGTTTTAGATTTTTTGTCCAACCCCTGTATATGAACCAAACATTTTTTTACATTCTTCTATCATTGGTTACGTTCGCGTTTGCAGGAGTTTCATGAGGTATTGACATTTCACTTACTCTCTACATACCATTCCATATTGTATCTCAAGCTTGCAAATTTTCTGACATGTTCGCGTTTACGTGTCATCTCCACATACACATACAGAATATCTATCTATCTATCTATATATATATATATATATATATATATATATATATATATAATTTAAATAAGTATATTTGTAATATTGAAAGATAAATACTATGAATGCTTAATGAAAATATGGGTGTTCCATATTTAAAGAAACAATTATTTCACTTTAAATTTTAAAGTAGAGTTACAAAAATGTAACTCAGTATAATATTCTTTCATCAACTGAACTCCTAATACAGAATAAAAGAAGAAATGCAGTTAAGGTCAGTCATTACAGAAAAGCTTTATACTGAAGCTTCTGAAATAATCGTACGCGAAACTTACTACAATATCCAAGAGTCTACACACACAACAACAACATCAGATTCAGGTGTCCTTGCTGTAAAACGTACAGACTTTTGAAATATAATAAATTGACCTACGCGACATTCGATTCAATTCATGGTAGAACTAATGAGTAAACAGTCTCAATACTTTTGCGAAACGTTGCCATGCAATGTAGTAAATGTGAAGGATTTTTTTTTAAATAATGATGTTGCAGAATTGAAAGCGGAGCAGGCTTGCGAAAGTGTGGCCAAATTCATGAAGATCGTGTAATTGTTGGAAGCGTGAGTAAAGATAATATGTGTCCTTGTTTATCACTGTGTGTTGCAGATTGAGCTTAAGAAACTTGCGATGTTCACGTAAGCGGAACAATCCTAATCCTTTTAAGTAGGACGACATATGATCAAAGTATATAAGGTTAAGCATGAAAAGAACACAGCCATTTTAGACGTGCTGGAGATGTCTTGCCATCTAATCAGTAAGGTATGAGTATATCATCGTAGTAAATTTGTCAAAGTACGAACAATCAGGACATATAAGTATAATCGACAAAAGCGAGAACGATTTTGTTGGACGTAAAGATTGCAAAGAAGCAAAAGCCTTGATAAACGCATCACAAACATAATCGTTGAAGATAAATTACACAATCGTTGCGGGTACGAATATATCGATATTTGCACGCTAAAAACATAGATTTCGATTTTCTTCTGTTAATATACAAGCCATGGTGTTTTAACCATTTCACGTAATTTAAAAATCTTGATTAATTTTATTTATTACATGATGCAGCCCTGAAGGAGAATAAAAAAAAATTGAAGGCCACGGAAAGAAACATGACAACGGCAGTAACATAAAGTATTAACTATATCGTTGATCTGGATATCAAAAAGATGACCTAAAACACTGCCATATAAAATTATTTTTATTGGTGATGATTTGTTATTAGAGAAGACGAGATGTTAGTGGCTGATCAGGTACAAGTGATTCCAACATACGGCCGATTCAGAAAAAAGTTTCAATTTAGGAATCAGGACGTCGTAGTAAACAGATTGGAAAGCTTTGTTGTAAACCGAAATACCTTGTAATGTTGAATGTCTATGATTCAAGACCCCTCGAAAATCTTCTGGTACGTGCACCAACCAAGAATTAACGCTATGGTTAGATCTAAATCATAAATTTGGATGCCTTAGTAGTTTATTACCTCAAAGTTAGCTTTGTATTTGTTCTTTAAAAATATATTCTAATGACTAAGATTAGCAGAAATCTTTCGCGCTATTCACAGTGTTAGTTTTCGGCAAAGGACGTACCATTGGCAGTTTCCAAACTGATGAGAATGCAAATTGTTTATGGAAATTTTAAAGATGATAGTAACAAACTAGGATATGAGGCAGGATTCGTTTCAAAAATTGCTGAAATTTGGTCGGCGTTTAATGCTATCCAACTAACCTAACCCAAAATTATAAGCAATTTAACAAAAAACAATCATGTATCCACTGACGTTATTCCATTCACCTTGAAAGGCTTATGACCTGCGTGATGTGTATCAGCGAGCAAAATAACTACTAGTGAACGACATAGTGCCTTCTGAAGAACAGTAGGGTTTCGATATAGATGAAATCGTGAGGTAACACCTTGGTAGGTTCTGTAACAGAACAATAGCATCTAACTTAAACGGTTTTCAATCAACTGTAGCATTATTTCTTCGTATTGGGGAGGGGAGAGGCATTTTAAGAATGACAAAAATTCCGGGTAAGAGAAAATTCTTACAGGCACATAATAAAACGTATACCTGAAATGTGAAACAATTTCAAATTCTACTCAGCCATGGCCACCGGTTGGAAGAAGATTTTTTGGTACACAATTCTATAAACACTCTGCAAGAAGTACCAGATTACCTTGTATATAAGAATGGCAGCTGTAAATAAACCATATATCACAAAGAACATTAGATATTTGCATTTGTTCATCAGATTGGATACTTGAAGCGTAGTATTTTCATACGTGAAACTACAAGTGAAGACTCATGCTCATACGGTTAGATGGATGTCAGGGTGTAGTCGCTCGTGTCGAGGGTAATGGTTTCTCATTCTATGGTGTAGGATTACTAGTAAATGTTCGTTGCAGCATGGGAGAACGCAGTAGTACTCTAAAATTCTACATAATGAAATGCTCGCACATCCTTGTTTTATTTTACGATGGGGTGTGTAACGTTTAAAATAGTGACGTCATGTGCAATGGTGCTGGAATTCTTATGCAAGTTTATAAAGATAACATTGTTCAATCGTAGAGCTGACAGACAATGCATGATTACGTATTGGTCAGTCATCACTTAGCACCAGAAAAATGTATATAAAACTGTCCTTAGAAAATAAAGATTGTCTGAAAATATATTTAATAAAAGTTATGTATGTGGTTATTATTATCCAATGACCATCAAGTTAGCTTAGTTATATGCTTACCTCAATAAAAGGATCCGAAATTTCCATCTTCTTCTGATGCACTTCTTTGAACTCGCGGAAGACCAAGTAGCTGTCGGATTTTGTAATATAAATAGAATCCAAGTTTCTTATTAACTTCAATAATTCACATGAAGGAGCGGCACATGTAGTTCCTCTTCTACAGCAAAGTTTGTGCGGATTTGCTCCCTACATTTCCATAACTCGTCTTGTGCTAAGCGTCACTGAAATTTATAAAATGTGTGAAAATACTAGTGTATTGAAAGTACAGATTAATATATAGCTCTGGTACTTATTAAAAACAATTTGCTTCTCTGAGCTGAAATCACAACAAAATATTTTGCTATCATACTCTGAGATCAAGCAACTACACAGATAGCACAGCAGTTACAATACTGCAGCAAACACGCTAGTTGTCGAATGGAAAATATGCTACAGATTTTGCACACCAAACTTGCTATAAGATTTTTTTTTACGTTGGTAAACAAGCGTCGAGCTTGTGGCGCGAAAATGTTTCAGCCTGCAGTGGGATTCGAACCCACAATCTATTGATATCTTTGTTGTCAAATGTCGGTCATTTTATCACTGGTAAACCATTCTTCGCCTGAATGAAGTCCTTTTTACTAGTCCCTTCATGTTTCGAAGGCAGATTGTGGAATAAAAGGATGTATGCATGTTTAAATTCGATACTGGGAAAGTTGATTGATCTTTGGTAGATTAGAGCAATGAAGATGGCTTACTTGTGATTTTTGACAGGAGTGTCACCTCAAGAGTATCATAATTTTCAGATCAGGTAGCATACATTTATAAATAAACTGCTGCCAATTTCCGAGTTAGTACGCCAGTAATCCCATTATTCTGCTCGCTAACTGTTGCCGTGGAGAGAGAGTATTAATATGGAGTAACATTCTAATTTACTTAACACTGGTACCGAAATGCTTCAACAAATACAATATGAAAATCGGTTAACAGAGTCCAAAGGTCTATATCTCACACAAAGATGCAAACTGATGTCAAAACTAGAGGGTAAGAACCCGTACATGTTCATTATGTGATATAAAACAGGATTCAAGTATTGAGGCCAAGAGCACATATGTTAAGAGCTTTCCTAAATATAAATAATTTTAGAAAATACACACAAATGAATACAGCAAAAATTGATTGGATGATATTCGTTATACTAGTTTTTCGTCGTCATGAAATAATTATTATCATAATTTTAAGCGTATCGTATTGCTTATCATAGTCACGGCAGTTTCTAATATTTCTTCATACCTTGTCTTGTCTTTAGTCTTAAATATCACAGAAAAAAGTGACCTTCCACAGAGATCTTTATGTATATTAATTGTTAATATCATTAATTGTCTTTAAGGTATATTGGTTCTAATTTAGTTACGTCTGCAAAATTCGGGGGTGATTTCAAAGTACAAGAATATTAATTTAACAAAACGCCATTCAAACACAATCATAAAAATTGTATTTTTGAGCTTATCATGAATCCTGAATAATACAGAGGAAATACTGTAAGAGATTTTTATCCAGAAGGAAAGTTAAAACGCTAGAACCCTTGTAACCTATGTATAATTCTTTAATATATATGTTTTCGTTAGTTTCATAACATGGTCATATACACAACATTAAAATGCAGTCTGGTCCTTGTGCATAGAGTTTAAAAACGATTTGTAACTGATAAAATTCCTATCTATACTTAAAATAGTGTCAATTTGTTCGGAGCGTTGACACTGAATAAAGTACTGGTCCTATTATTAAGAATCATAGAAATACAAAACCCAAATACATTTGAATTCACATTTCAAGTCTGGGGTTTAAATTTAGAAGTCACGGGTGAATTTTCAACATCTACAGGCGCAACTCTACAGTGTAATCCGCATATGCCTTTGTACACTATCCTAGATTGCTACTTATTTCCGCGTAATACTTACCGATCTTCTCTGTTTCCTCAGAAATACCGTGGGAACTTCCAATGGCGTCAAGTATTATGTACAACATTCTCATTTCATAAAAATAAATATGTATGTTGAATTTTTATCCAATAATGTGCTATCCTATATGATTTATCCCATAAAGTCAGTTGGTTACAAACTTTGTACCATACCAATGAGTTATTAACGTTACATTTTCGTGAAAAATAATCACAAATACCTTTCGATAATTTGATAAAGAACTTTTTTATGAACATTATTAGTACGATAATTGATTACGTAACTCATGAAATCAGATGGTGAATAGAACAATTTTTGCAACTTTTATTTATTAATTTTGTAATTTACTTACCTTGCAGCAGGATGCCGCTATTTCACCTCCACGTCTTCGCAGGTTGCTGTTGACAAATAGGCGATTGAACTTGGCTTTAAAAGAAGGATCCTGGCAGCGTTGCCAACTCGCACATTAAAATGTCGCTAGATCACAGTGAAAAGGCGCTAGAAGGGCTAAACGATCTTAATGACCGTTAAAATAGAATAAAACGAAATGGACAATAGTTTAACAATATGTATTATTTGAAATTAGATCCATCTTTATTCCATGAAGATTTAATTATTATTTCGTAAATGTTTAAAAATACTTCAAAAATTAAAATCATTTTCAATTATTTGTTTTGAATATTGGCTACGTTTTGCGGGAGCCAAATGAGAGGGAGACAAACATAGGAAAAGGCTCTCTAGACCTTCAGCTGAAAAAAAGGAAGGAAGGAAAGAAGGAAACATAAATTGACATGAGGCATAGCAAATTTGTTTTATATGCGGTTGAGAAACAGGAAAGAGATTCGCCGTCTAACTCCCACAATTGCTTGCATTCCTACTTTAATCTTTACTTAATGTTAACATTTTCCTGATGTCGGAGCTTTTGTCCCTTTAAGTTTTACCATCATTTCCTGTTTTCGTAGTAGCCTATCTTCATCGCTGAAACCAAATGAGGTAATGCTATGTGCAGAAGCCAGGACAAATTACTGGAGGGTGGGGAAGGAGCAGTGTACCGTTAACTTCAGTCGCTGTTCCAAGAAGGCAAAAGATCTTGGCAACTTTTCTTCCCATAGGTTTAGTATTGTTTTAACACAAACAAAGCAAAAAGTGTCTTTCTATATTGAGAAAAGAAAATGAAGACTATTCAGAAATAAGATTACGTTTTAACTAGGTTCAGAAAGCGCTATATTGGAGTTTAGTACACAGTGAGACACGGTACACATGAAACAATGAATCTATCTCTGTTAATTTTTCTTTTCCCACTAGATGGCTCTCATAGTACTTCAGAAACGTTGCAGCCATTGTGTTTGTTTGTTGGCGGGGTGAACGGTTCAGCGAGACAGAGGTTGCAGGTAATTATTTGTTTTCGTGGGTTCATAGTTACTAATTTGGTACTATTTGCAGTGTAGTATTGTTATTAATTTATTGTTAACAATAAATATTTTGAAGTATGTCTATGTATCATTATGTTTTATGATAAATATGAAGGAATCATCAATTTCTTTTAAAGTGGAAAGGAAGTGGTAGCCATTTTTCGCTGGCATATTCTATGGTTCTCACTGAGACAGAATCTAGTGGTACACAGTGAAACACGTGTCTCACTGTGTACTAACCTTTCAGCTTGCGTATAAATTTTGCTTTTAATAAGAATAGTTAGATTTGGTAAACATTTATAGTTTACACAGAAAGTTGATCTCATATTTTACTAGAGTTGCTTCTGTGTGCCAATTAAACGTTTTGTAAGAGCTAGAGAGCTAATACAATAAACAGAAGGTAAGAGAGTAAGATTCTCTAAAGATAAGAATGAATCAAAGGATGAATTTTATATCATTACTAGGATCTCTGCTTGGAACGTGAGAGCTTGAGACAAAGGCAGTATTAAGACGTAGTGCTCTCAAACTGGTCGGAGCCCGACCCGACCCGAATAACTCGGGTCACGGGTAAGAACAACTGCGGTCAGGGGTGGCTCGGCTCAGAGCACTGTAGACAGATTAAATTTCGTTATCTGCAGAAGAAAAAGATGAATCCAGATGCTAGGATGGAACCGAATTATCAAGTACGAAGAATATTTTCTACTGAAGAAGAAAAGGCCCTCACTTCATATGTCATAGAATGTAGTAAAATGTGTAATGGACTTACTACCAGTGATTTGAGAGAACTAGCTTTCGAAATGGCAGTAAGGAATGACGAAGCAGTTCCAGACTCGTGGAAGAAATCCAAGTGTGCTGGCTTGGAATGGATGAGAGGTTTCTTGCATAGAAATCCATTGCTAAGTATTCGACAATCACAATGGTGTACGTTGTCAAAGTTACATCATTCACCGAGAAAAACGTCAACGAATTCTTTCAAAATTTGCAAACACTTTACGAGCGCCATTTTGATCAAGGAAATGTGTTAAGAATTTTTAATCTAGATGAAACGGGTGTATCAACCGTACAGAAACCACGAAAAATCATTGCGCAAAAAGGTGATAAACAAGTGAATAAATGCACAAGTGCAGAAAGAGTTGAACTAGTAACAGTAGTTGCAATCGTGTCAGCAAGTGGAACATTTCTTCCCCCAGTCATTGTTTTCCCTCGTAAAAACACTTCAAAACGCATTCGCTGGCGAAAGTGCAAAACCTCGTAACCCATCTAAACAAAACTTTTCAGGAGAGCAATAAAACCGTTTTGCTTTCAATTTGTTCTGCTTGGAAACAATGTTATAGTTCGAGATAATACTTTAAATGTTTAATAAAGTAATGGTAATCGATTTGAAATAGTGTTATTATTTTATTGCTGATAAATTGAGATACGTGTTTTTGTTCGTTTTTATCTACCAACTTACGTGGTTTTATGCAAAGATAGTAAGGTGATGCTGAATGTTAAGTTGAGAAGTAAACTCTTTAATTGTTACTAACTATTTTATTTATTCACATTACATTATAATATAACGGCAAATGTATTTTGATACACCATTCTTTAAAAAAAACTATGCACTATTTTGTGCTTTTTTTTCAGGAATATTTTACTAATTTATACCAAATTTAAGATGAGCTTCCCGGTGGCAATATCGTTAGCGTACGTAAAACCCCAAACAATCAATCAATCAACCAAATTGAATAAATATGTGTTATTTGAATAATAGTTTCTGCACTTTCTACTTCTTTAATATGTATGTTCTATAATGGAATTTCTTGGAACAATGTAAACAGTAAACAGGTACATAAATTGAGCTAAACTTGAACACAACCACGAAATTGCTGTGGTAACCATATTCAATGCGGAAGACAATCATAAAACCTCCAACATTATTTAGGAAGCAGAAATTTCAACTCTTGCAAGTCTTTATATTTCTGTTCCAGTATCTTCCTTTGTGATTTGTACAAAGCTTCAGGAGGAGGGAAAGATCCTCTGCTTACCCGTTTGTGCAAAGGTCTCCAACCATCACTAAAGTGTAATTTGTAGTGAATTTCCAGAACACCGATCAATTATCTCCATGACACCGATCATATATCACCAGGACAAAGATCAAATATCTCCAGGACACCGATCAAATATCTCCAGGACATCGATCAAATATCTCCACGACACTGAATAAATATCTCCAGGACACCGATCAAATATCTCCAGGACAACCTTCAAATATATCCAGGACACCTATTAAATATCTCCAGGACACTTATCAGATTTCTCAAGGACACCCATCAAATATCTCCAGGTCATCCAACAAATATACCCATGACACAATTCACATATTTCCAGGACACCTATCAAATATCTGAAGGACACATATCATATTTCTCCAAGAAACCCATCAAATATCTCCAGGAAGCATACCAAATATCTTCAGGACACCCACCAAATATCTTAAGGACACCCATCAGATATCTCCACGACAAACATCAAATAATTCCAGGACACCGATCAAAAATCTCCAGGACACCCAACAAATATATCCAGGACACAGATAACATATCTCCAGGACACTTATCAAATATCTCCCGGACACCCTTCAAACATCTACAGGACACCCATCAAATATCTCTAGGACACCCAACAAATATATCCAGGACACCGATCAAAAATCTCCTGGACACCGATCAAATATATCCAGGACAACCAGCAAATATCTCCAGGACACCGGTCAAATATCTCCAGCACACCGATCAGGTATATCCAGGACACCCATCAACTATCTTCAGAACACCCATCAAATATCTTCACGACACCAAACAAATTTCTCCAGGACACCAGTCAAATATCTCCAAGACACCCACCAAATATCTCCAGGACTCCCATCAAATATATCCACGACACACATCAAATAACTAAACTACACCGATTAAATATCTCCAGGACACTGATCATATATCTCCAGGAAACCGATCAAATACACCAGGACACCCATCAAATATCTCCAGGACACCCACCAAATATCTCCAGGACTCCCATCAAAAAACCCCAGTACACCGATCAATTATATCCAGGACACCAATCAAATATCACCAGGAAACCGATCAAATATCTCCAGGACACCGATCAAATATCTCCAGGATTCCAATAAAATAATTCCAGGACACCGATCAAATATCACCAGGAAACCGATCAAATATCTCCAGGACACCGATTAAAATATCTCCAGGATTCCAATAAAATAACTCCGGGACACCGAACAAATATCTCCAGGACACCAATCAAATATCTCCAAAACACCTATCAAGGATCTCCAGGACAACCGTCATATTATATCCAGGAAACCTATCATGATTGTCAATGAAACTCATCATATGTGTCAAGGAAACTCAACATATATGTCAAGAAAACTTATATTTGTCAAGGAAGCCTATCATATTTGTCAAGGAAACCCATCAAATATCTCCAGGACACATACCAAATATCTCCAATACACCCACCAAATATCTCCAGGACACCCATCAAATGTCTCCACGACACCCATTAAATAACTCTAGGACACCGATCAAATATCTCCAGGACACTAATCAAATATCTAAAGGAAACCGATCAAATATCTCCAGAACACCCATCAAAAATCTCCAGGACAATCATCAAATATATCCAGGACACCGATCACAAAACTCCAGGAGCTTGATCAAATATTACCAGGACACCCACTAAATATCTCCAGGACACCCATCAAATATATATCAAGAACACAAATTAAATATCACCGGAACACCCATTAAATATCCCCCGGACATGCAACAAATATCACCGATACAAGCATCAAATATCTCCAGGACACCCATCAAACATCTTCAGGACACCCATCAAATATCTCTAGGACACCAAACAAATATATCCAGGACACCCAACAAATATATCCAGGACATCGATCAAACATCTTCAGGACACCGATCAAATATATCCAGAACACCCACTAAATATCTCCAGGACACCCATCAAATATATCTCAAGGACACAAATTAAATATCACCGGGACACCCATTAAATATCCCCCGGACATGCAACAAATATCACCGAGACAAGCATCAAATATCTCCAGGACACCCATCAAATATCTCCAGGACACTGATCAAATATCTCTAGGACACCGATCAAATATCTCCAGGACACCCTTCAAATATATCCAGGACACCCATCAAATATCTCCAGGACACTTATCAGATTTCTCAAAGACACCCATCATCTATCTCCAGGTCACCCAACAAATATATCTAGGACACAATTAACATGTCTCCAGGACACCTATCAATATCTCCAGGACACTAACGTATTTCTCCAAGACACCCATCAAATATCTCCAGGAAACAAACCAAATATCTCCAGTACACCCACCAAATATCTTAAGGACACCCATCAAATATCTCCACGATACCCATACAATAATTCCAGAACACCGATCAATTATCTCCATGACACCGATCATATATCACCAGGACAAAGATCAAATATCTCCAGGACACCGATTAAATATCTCCAGGACACCGATCAAATATCTCCACGACACTGAAAGAATATCTCCAGGATATTGATAAATATCTTCAGGACACCGACCATATATCTCCAGGACATCGATCAAATGTATCCAGGTCACCCACCAAATATCTCCAGGTGACTCATCAAATATCTCCAGCACATCCATCAAATATCTCCAGGACACCCATCAAATATCTCAACGACACCCATCAATTAACTCCACGACACCGATAAAATATCTCCAGGACACAAATCAAATATGTCCTTGCCCCCATCAAATATCTCCCGGACATTCATCTAATACATCTACGACACCCATCAAACACCGCCAGAACACACATCAAAAATCTCCAGGACAACAATCAAATATCTCTAGGCCATCGATCAAATATCATCAGGAAACCGATCAAATATCTGCAGGACACTGATCAATTAAGTCCAGGATTCCAATCAAATAAATTCGGGACACCGATCAAATATCTCCAGGACACTTATCAAATATCTCCAGGACACCAATCAAATATCTCCAGGACACTTAAAATATATCCAGAACACCCATCAAATATCTCCAGGACACTTACCAGATTTCTCAAGAACACCCATCAAATATCTCCAGGTCACCCAACAAATATATCCATGACACAATTCACATTTCTCCTGGACAACCATCAAATATCTCCAGGACACTTATCATATTTCTCCAAGACACCCTTCAAATATCTCCAGGAAATATACCAAATATCTCCAGGACACACACCAAATATCATAAGGACACCCATTAGATATATCCACGACACCCTTCAAATAATTCCAGGACACCGATCAAAAATCCCCAGAACACCCAAAAAATATATCTAGGACACAATTAACATATCTCCAGGACACCCATCAAATTTCTCCAGGACACCCATCAAATTTCTCCAGGACACCCACCAAATATCTCCATGAAGCAGACCAAATATGTCCAGGACACCAATCAAATATCTCCAAGACACCCATCAAATATATCCAGGACACCCGTCATATTATCTGCAGGAAACGAATAATGAATGTCAAGGAAACTCACCATATATGTAAAGAAAACTTATATTTGTCAAGTTAAGCCCATCATATTTGTCAAGGAAACCCATCAAATGTCTCCAGGAAACATACCAAATATCTCCAGGACACCCAACAAACACCTCCAGGACATCCATCAAATATCTCCAGGAAACCGATCAAATATCTCGAGAACACCGATCAAACATCTCCAGGATTCCAATCAAATAAATCCGGGACACCGATCAAATATCTCCAGGACACTGATCAAATATTTCCAGGACACCGATCAAATATCTCCAGGACACCCTTCAAATATATCCAGGACACCAATCAAATATCTCCAGGACACTTATCAAATTTCACAAGGACACATATCAAATATCTCTAGGTAACCCAACAAATATATCCAGGACACAATTCACATATCTCCAGGACACC
>JAGDQP010014093.1:8264-46063 GCA_022664845.1 Lepisma saccharinum | reverse complement strand
CTCTTGGAGTTTAATCCAAACATACCGTTCCGTTAACGTTTGTTTTGATTTGGCGGCTGAGATGGTTCGCTAAAATTAGTATTGCAGATTCGATCTGAAGTAATTTATTTCTGTTCAATATGTTAGGTTTTTGTTTTTGAATTTAATTTCTAATGCCTTTAGGTAATGGCAGAACCCCGAGAAAACAAAGCCCACATGGGACGAGTAGGGTTTGAACCGACGACCCCAAGCACCAGATGTGAGCACTCTACCATTGAGCTACCGCGGTCCCTGTTAGGTTTTTAGTATTTATGGTACAGGTAAGATGTTGGTTGAAAGTCTCACAACCACGTCAAGGTCTCTTACCTTCTGTGAGGGCCTCTAGTGTTTTTAAAGTTGGTAGAGGGATGCAAGATCGTTTGTACCGTACGATCTTACGCCGGAGAACCAACTCTCACAGCAGTTCCTGTGGAAGTGATGCTTCACTAAACCTGACTTGGCAAACCCCTTGCTATTTCTGGGACCATTATAGCGAGACGCTTGCCGGGTACTCTTTAGCAAATCGTTTGTTAAATTCCGGGATACTGAGAAGTTGTGTCCCGTCGCGATTGCCGACAAATGGCTCGCTAAAACTGATCTGGCAAATACCTTACTATTTCTGAAGCCATGATAGTGAGATCCTTTCCGGGTACTCTTCAGCAAGCCATTTGCTTGTTTACTTGTGTCGGACGCATGAGAATTGTTTGTGTATATGAGTATAAATATTTTCAGAGTATTGAAAAATGTAGTCATAGATTCAGTGATAATAAATGAGTATTGTTAATAAAATATGGTATTTGTTGTACTTTGTTGCGCGGTTCGTACATTGACACTTGACGATTGTTAGCTCTGCTAATTGTACAGTACAACAATGGAGTTTGTTTGATCTGAAAATTCTTATTTTCTTAAAAAAAAAAAACATTCTAACAAGGCTGAGGAAGATGATGTTAGAACATTGAAACTGAACGTTTGCTATGTTTTTTTTACAACAAAGTTAAGTGTATTGTCTTGTTAGCATGTTTTAATTAAATAAAGTATGGATATAAGGCCTCAATATCTTATTTTTTATAGCGTCAGTATATTAAATGACGAAAAGCAGAGACGTCATTTATATTAGCTAAGTCTGTATCATCTGTTTGTAGACAGTGTTTGAAAGAGTATACGGGATCTAAACTAGACGTGGCAAGCTACTTTCTGTATGAGGGTCAATGTATGAGTAGTCGCGTCACGGGCCGTCGTCAGAAATATTGAATATAACTAGTATATCAATCAGTCTGCGGTCGAAATCAATAGCTAAGAGTCATAACACACATGATTTAATATAGCTTTTATCTCTCCGCGGAGCGCACAAAATAACACGCGACCCGCGGACCAGCTGTTGCCTGCTCTAAAGCATTCAAGTGTTATTGTTTGAATACACCTGCCATCCAGTGTGGTTATCTCTTGTGTTTGGACACATTTCTGACAGTCATTGGAACTGAACTGTGTGATATCAGGAATTAGTCCCTCTATACAAGCAAGTTGTCGGAGGTTGTGACCCAAAATTTTTGTTCTAACCTATCCAGAGTTCATGGTAATTATATTTTTTTCCTAAATGGAAGTTTAATTTAATCACTATCGTACCATCTCCGTTTCATTCAAACTGCGGTAGAAAATATTATGATTTTTAAGTTTAGTTTAGGCACAGTAGGGAATGTTACAAGCTGTTTAACCAGACTGACTGTAGTTATTTGTAATGAAATACAGCCAGCATCTTTCGTATATCAAACATGTTATTTCATTATTTAACTATTTTTCATCTCTTCCGTATTTAATCTTTGTAACCACTAACCTACAAAAGCTGTGCCAGTTAATCACTCGATTAATCTAAAATCGCAAATTATGGCTTCAAAGTAGTTTTTAACCAATAAGAAGAGAACATGAAGTCAGGATGACTCACATTACGTAGTTTTCGAAATTAAATGAAATCAGTCGGCTGTTGAGGTTCTATGTTACATTTTTTTAATTGAATTTATGACCTTTAGGCATCTAAGGCTCAGGCCGGGATAGGAAAGAGGTAAGGTGTCGGCCAGGGCCTGTGTTGAAGGTGTCGTCCCAGTATTTGCCTGGTGTGACTGAGGAAAACCTCAGTCGGGATGGCCGGCCGCTGAGATCGAACTCAGGACCTCCCGAATACTACGCCAATCTATGTTACATTTATTTCAACCCCTGTGATTCGAAGTTTCGAAAATATTGTACTAATTATTCACAAATTTGAAGAAAAAAAGAGAGAAACAAAATGTAAAGTAAAAAGAATGTAACATCTGCTACAAATCCAGTCAATATTTGTAGTATATTTTCACGTTCATTTAAAGTTTCTAGCTTTCGTTTAGTGTCACTATTCGAGGGTGGTAGACACCCTGGAAAATTCAGGGAATACTCAGGTAAATCTATAATTTATGAGGGAAATTCAGGAAAAATTTATGAGGTGGACCAGTCCACGGTTGGTAAGAGCACTGCCCCGGCAAGGCAGAAGTCGTGGGTTCTATTCTCACTGCTGACCGGATTTTTTCACTTGTGAAAAAACAATAATGTAAAAGATGCTTGGACAGGGTGGTGGTAGGGTTAAAAAAAAGTGTCATTGCGTATTATTTACATATTCCACTATACTAAGAACTCAGGGAATTTAAAAAAAAAAATAATGGGAATTTCAAGTCACAAAATCAGTAGACACCATGAAATATCTCCGAAAATATAAAGATAGACTGTTACATTGTGCACACACACAGTTTTAGAACCAAAGTTTTCCTGTAATTATTTATATATATATAAAAAGAGAATCAATGTAGATATGCTATGGTACATATCAATATTTGGTTTTTTTATTGTTGTTATTCCTGACTTCGAATCTTACAAGAAGGAGTGCCAAGTGCTACTCCGGAGTCAAGGTCGAGACTAGGTTAATTTTATACTTCTGGTCAACTGTATTATTAACTGTGTATAATATTAAAGGGCGACGGTCAAGCATGCTCAAGATATACTTATTTGAAGTTGGCCAAAAGTGCCATAGAGGTGGTCACGTTCAATACCGTTGGGAAGGTATTAAGGAGTACAACAAAAGTTCCCTGTCGACGGAGGTAGTCGTGTGGTCTGAGGGGTCAGGTCAGCGTCTCCAAGGTTATTATGTGGTCTGAGGGGACAGGTCAGCGTCTCCAAGGTTGTCATGTGGTTTGAGGGGACAGGGCAGCATCTCCAAGGTTACAGGTTCGAATCCTAACTGGGGCATGGCTGTATTTCATTTTGTAGAAACTTTAACAGATAAGAAAATTGAACTGAACGAAAGGCAGTAGTTACGAAAATGACCCAAATATACAAAGTTTTTTTTCTTCTTCTTCTTCACAAGTGACCATAGGAGCTGGGATCAAAGGCCAACCTGAAGATTAGCAGAATTAAAGTTTAGTCTCCAATTTTGCAATGTAAATCGAATTAGGAAAGCAAAGGCGGGCAGATTTTACCTATTAAAGTTTCTTCAAAATAAAAATTACAGCCATACTCCAGCCGAGATTCGAACCTGCAACCTTTGAAAAGCTGACCTTACGCCTCAGACCACACGACTACCTCGGTCGAGGGGAACTTTCGGTATTCAACGTGACCACCTCTATGGCACTTTTGCCCAACTTCAAATGAACATGCCTGGCCGTCGCCCTTTAATATTATACACAGTTAATACACTTGACCAAAATATAAAGTTAACCTACTCTGGACCTTGACTCCGGATTAGCACTTTGGCTCTCTTCCTTGTTAGTAAGTCTGTTACTTTCGAAGCAAAACTTATGGATTTCATATGACTAAATTTCTTTCTGGTAGCGCTGCGTGAAATATTCAACTGTAGTCCAAATGCTGCTCTGTAGTGTATCCACAGCAATTTCATTTCAAAAATATGTTTCTTACAGAGTTGCGTCCACATGTCTAATGAACACTTTGATAAAAGAAAGAATCGTTTATATATATATATAAACTGTCCCAGAGATACGAAGGTTTATATATATATATATATGTAAACTGTCCCAGAGATACGATGTGTTTGCCATTTTAACATCAATTTTTCGTTTAATATGAAGAATAGTCGACATGCGTAATCCAACCAGGCTGTTTTATTATTGTATTCAACCAAAGAAATTACACAGATTTTATTTACAAATATGCCCGATTTCACAGAAATGTCTATAATGTAAACATATTGTACCGTCACCAAGCGTACCACATAGACGATACCAAAGAACAAGCAGATAGCAGATTAAGTTTTTTATGTTATTCTTAGTTTAACCTATTATCGTTTCCAAATTCTGCTTTTATTCCTTGAATTTGAACTTTATTAATGGACTTAAGGCGTGTTTGGCTCTGGCCGGGATAGGGGTGGGGAGAGGATGTTGAAAGGAAATCGATCATGGCCTAGTTTCAAGGTACCATTCCGGCATTAACCTGGTGGGACTTAGTCAAGATAACCGGTCTCCGGTATCTTTATTCTGTAAGGATAAGATACATATCAAGAAGTTTGGAAATGATAACCAAAAGGATTAATTCTGCGAAGAAAGGGGTCATGAACAACTCATAAAATTGTTTATTTATTAATATATATTTATTTTTTTGATTTGGACAAACGTGGCTGTGTATTCCATGAGTTTTTGTACTTCTGCCGATGTCTGCTTTTCATATGAATAGCTGTAGGAGGCACTTAAATGCTTTCACAATGTTTGACGTGGAGAATGTGAATCTTGTTGATTATATTGTGAACATATTTACACTCTTATAGAAAATGGTCGGTGGAAAATTCTCTCTAAGTCCAAAATGTTGAAGAATTTAGCAAAACTGAAGCAAGTTACACAGTTATCTGACAAATGAATTGTTTTTTGTTGGTTGCAGCAATTAAATTGTTTCAGTATTGGCACACTGTGCAACTTTTTGCTCTTCGATAATTTTCTTATCGGCCATTTTTATGAACCTGGGTGTACATAATTTATCAGTATTTGATTCTTGCCTTTTCTTCGTAGAAATGGAAGATCATTGGGCGTAGCTTTCGACAATGTTGTCACCGGCCCAGGAACTGCTTACTTTCCTGCTGTAAGTTTGGCATTCACTGAAAATCTGGTAGCAAATTTTGGTGGCACTCCTTTCCGGTATCCCATTGAGGGCTATGAACCAATTCAAGACAGGCCTCATGACGATGTAGAGAAGGCTGTACTACTACTTAAATGGCTCTCAAAATTGTTGAAACTACTGGAGAGTAAACACGAGGTAAGATAGGAAGTTCATTGGTTTTTATTATGTTCTTAACATGAATCATCGTTTCACGTTATTCTAGTCTACATTATTATACTATGTCTGCCGCTTGTTTTCGTGAACGTTTCCTTTCAAGTGAAAGAAGGGTTACAAGGTCTTGTAAGTATACATATTATCTCCCTTTCCTTATTTCTCATTCTGTATACAAAACTCGATTACAGCCATTTTTACAAGGAAGAGGGGTAATTGACTAAAGGAAGGCCAAGTGATCTTACTCAAGTCGGCCAACCTAAGTGAGATTTTCCAAAATCTCTTCCAAATATATGTTAGGATGTACCCTTAAATAGAAACCATTGCCGATTCTTTCATAAGTCCTTTCTCCAGAATTTGTGCGGTCGACGTAAGGTGGTTCTACGTCTTGGAGATAATACAGCCCAAAAATGTAAGGTAAATGTTTGAATTGCCGGAAACCTGCCTGCTTCTTCGAACATGTATCAGTTTTTCTACATCGTAGGAAAACATTTATAAATACATTAATGGATATAAAAGAGGCGGACAGAATATGTTCAAATTTTTCGATTTGTTTGTTTCCTCTTCAGTTACAAAATTACTTTTTAAAAAAATCAGAATATATATTCACTGTTGAAAGTCGTACTTCCGTACGTTACATTCGCCTGCATTTCCGTAGAGTGTTTTGTAGTCCCTTTATTATAAGCGATGGTTCGGTTGTGTCGCGTTACATTTTATTTTAATATGGGTTCTAATTTGTTCTTGAATGTGTGTGTTTTTATGAACAATAACGGTTTAAATGTAAATTAATATATAAACATGAACGAGTATAATCGTAATTGAGTAGAAAATAATTTATTGGAACACAGAATTCAGTTTAACATTCACAGTGAAAGCTTTGTCGGTTCTTAGTATCTTTCTAGCTTCTTTTTTGTGGACAGTGAGAGCTTCGTATATATTTAAAAGGTGTGATAGTGTGGCGAAGTGCCATATTCGGTAACGTGAATTTCACGTAAAATAACAATGCTATGGTCTATTGTCGGCATGGTGGAAGTTGCGCATATTTGTCACATAACGGATGTTTCTTTTACGTTATGTAGTCAGTATTGCTCCGAACGTTTCGTTAGACTTTTATTTAATGGTTTTTGATCCCCCTTGTTCACAAAATTTTGGTGTTATTTGATATGAAACCCTTCATATATATAAATGGATCAGGAGATTTTGAAAGTGGTAAATAGTAAATGCTTGTAACTGATGTTTTATTAATGTTCTTTTGAACAGTTTTTGGTAAAGTGGGATTCGAACCACTACTTTCAATTGACACCCATTTTTTTTTGTTTTTGGAACCGAACTCATACGCACAGGAAGTGAGCGTAGTAACCAGTCAGACAACTGGGCCCAGTAAATGCTTTCATTTAATAATCACATGTGTTTTTACGCACGGAGGACTTAATTTATACCTTGTAAACCAAGTTCTATTTTCGTAAAATAACATTTTTAAAGTGCCCGCCGTTTCGCTGTAGTCGCTCGGTACAGGCTTGGTTTGTAGATCCCCCATTTCTTGCGCAGCATCTCCAAAGAAATCCGAGCAACGTCTTGTTGAATCTGTAGGTCCTGAATTGTGTGTTCCTGATGCTCTGAAAGATTTATGAGCTAACTGCTCGGATTCTTTGTGTAAAATCCATCCATCCAACGCTGGGCTCAGACATCACGAGTGGCATCCAGAACAGCGAGAACTTCATTCAAGTATGTGTCTCCACAGCGGTAGTATTTTCAGCCAGACTGCCATATATCTTTAAGTAGAGCCAATCGCTTCGAAGTTTTGTTCCTATGTCTTGATTGCAGACGATGATGGAACAGGTCAGCTGCATAAATAATCAACTGTCTTCGAATTCGTGATGAGCTATCAGGAAACTTACCGTTTTAGTACTGAGCGGTCGTATCTCAGGTGGTAGAACGTTGGCTTCTCATTCGGGAAATCCTGGGTTCGATTCCTGGGGTCTACTATCCTGACTGAGGTTAGGCCCTCAGTCATACCATCCAAATGCGGAGATGGTACTCCTGAGCCATAGATGCCTAAGGGCCAAAAACATAAGTCAGTTCAATTCGCGTTTCAGCAGAGCGCTTTGGTATCAAAATACGCGTTCTACAGTTCACCTCCATTACAACTAAATGCTTTGCTTTTTAGTGCTAGAAGATAGCTGTGCTGATATACTGTAACTTCCCTTCAAACCGAAGCAGTATTTTTTTTCGACGCATTTGCTAACGCACTATATAAGGCGGTTTTTGTGTTGCTTTATATATATATATATATACACGGCTTTGCTGTTTGTTTTGTACGTGTAATTACTTTCATGACATATCTTTGTTTTGTCATTTACAGTATAAATGTACATGACAAATTAAGGTAGAAAATAAATGGATTTGTAGTGAACTTTAACTCACATAATCAGAAAGGAACAAAAACTGCACACAAAAATATGTAGTAGCGATCGTGAAATGGATCTCATCGAACGGCCTGTTTTCCTGTAAGCGCAGCATTAGCTGACGACCTCATGTGGTTCATAGGGAAATAGCATTGACGACAAACTTGTTTCAATGCGACAATTTACAAAAGGTATGAAAATCGTTCCACAGCTATTTTCCGGAAGTAAATCTAGATAAGCAAGCATTTCTGCAGAAAATATGTCGTCTTCACGGGTAAGACAGTTGCAGGCAGCATAATAAGTGAGTACTGAATTAGATTCTCTGTTTGTATATTATATTGAAGTGCACCATGAAACGGGGCTCATTGTATGATTAAATACGACCAATTCGCGGAGCCAGACTTTTGCATGGAAGTCTGTAGAATATTATCTGAGCCAAAAGAAGTTTATAGATTTGTTATTTCATGGTTCTTGCCAAGGAACTTGTGAAGTCTAACTAATAAATATTGCTTCGCCTGCGTCTTATAAAGCAAAGTTATATATTAATAGACAGCTGTAGTAAACCTAACACAGTCCAACTTATTTTGGGTACATCTAGGTTAGGATCGTTACTAAAGTAATATTGAAACGCTTTCACAAAGTTAATATCGATACATAAATTTTCGACTACTGCACTGCAGGGACATTAGCTGACGAAATCACGTGGTTATGTGAAGATGGCATTGAGAAAGTGAAACTTGAGACATGTGGTTTGTAACTCGTTGTTCGGATGCATTGAGAAAGTGAAACTTGAGACATATGGTTTGTAACTTGTTAGGATGATCAAAGAAGCACGTAGTTGTACAATGTGTAGGATAGAGGTGTCCAAGCAAGAACAGTGCGGAGTGATTCGCATTCTCTCCAAAGGATACTTGCTGTTTATGGACATAACAGTTTGACTAATCCCATTGTTAGATACTGGACAGCAAGGTTTCGTGCCGGCCAATCTTCTTTAGATGATAGCCCATTCCCAGACCAATACTTTTGGAGCTTAGTGAGACCATCAATGCAAACTGCAAACCGTTGCATAACCCACTTGCACTCTTGGGTAGCAAGACCAAGAGGTTTGTTGTCAAACTTCGTAATTCTATTGCACGATGATAATCCTTGGCTCCACACAAAACAAAGGACGAAGTGGCGCGGTACCGGTGGGACTTTGTCTTTCTCACAGCCCCAAGGATTTTTACAACAAAGATGTCTGTTGGGTAATATCACAGTAGGAGATATGTATTGCTAAGGACAAGAGATGTTGAATGTAAGTACATTCCTTTGTCCACTTCAGGAGTCTGGTGAGTTTCGTTTTCCTGTCCATAGTAAGTAGCGAGCTTTCACTGTTACAGGGAGAATAAAATAACGAGAACTGACTAAGCCATTAGTAGGAACAAGTCTTCTTTGTTTTTCCTCATATTTCTTCAGCCTTTTATGGCCCTGGAATTAGCCTCATATGAATATTATTATTTTTCTTTTCGGCTCCAACCGTCACTGAGCAGTCATTTTACTGCGTCGATTGTTCACAAGTCGTGGTCCTGACAATTATTGAAAGTACCTAATTTTTACTGGTCATTCTTTTCTGTGCATTAAGTGAAGACCGAGTGAAGCTTCATCAAGGATGTACAACAGAGGTCAGAGGAGCGCTCATTAATATTGTTTGTCTCAGGGTAATGATAGCTATGGGCCCGTTTGCAAAGTCGTATCAACTATAAATTCCGTAAAGTGCTAACAGATGCCAGCACAGCAAAGCTACAAATGCGGAATCTTCTAGGTCTTCAGTTACTTTTTTCAGAAAGAAGTCGTATTTTATGTAGGCTGTAGTTCATCATTTACTATATTTGAGCGACTAATAATAATCAGATTGTTTACTTAGTTTTTAATAGTTCCACTTTATACACTGTTTCCTTCCATTATACGATGTTTAATCGAGGTTTCACTTATTTATTTTTTGGTCAAAGCTAATATAAGCAGATCACCCACAAAAGAACCCAAACAACAGTATTTACCAAAACAGTGTTCGTATTGTCAGTTAATTATGTATGTAATGTTCGTGTTTCTATGTCTACAGGATGTTCAAGGTGCCATATCGTATGGAAGTGCAAACCAACAGTCCAAAGAGCAATTGTCAAGTCACGCCAGTATCATGATAATAGCTGATATGGTCATGCAACATCTTGGACCTTTACTGACGTCATCGTATGTAACGGAGGCATGCTTCGTTCCATTTCTAGAGAAAATATGCAACGAATGTGCACTGAGAAGTGCTTTAGGAAAGAAATCAAAATTAATGAATCTTCTTGATATATTATGGGCATTTCTTGAGGTAAAGTAACCTTAAACATGTATTTTATTCTGTACTTTTAATATAATGTTTTGGAGGTGAATAGGTATATGTGGCCGAAACCCGTGTCATGTTTGTGGGATGACATTCCTCGATGAGCCGTGAAGAAGATAACATCTAGGAGCTATATCCGAGGTACCATCCCGGCATAAGCGGGACTCGAACCCGCTCCCTAGTGCTTAACCGAAGTTAGCGATCGTAATCATTGGACCACGGGGCATGGGTTTATTCTTTTTTATTCGATTTCATTGTGTATCATTGTAAACAACATTGGACAATAAATTTCTGTCTTACAATTACTTCAAAGGGACAAACACTTTAAAGGCTCTTACTAAGATCGAAGAGAAACGCTTTTCAGTAATGTATTTTTTCTTAAAATATATTACATACCTTTACGTCGTAGAATTTGTACAATTTTCAGTATTTTATCATTGTTTAGGAAGATGTAATGTGCCGGAACATTAAAATGTGTTTCTAATACTCACTAAACCCTATTTTTCGTCGTGTTTCTGATGACCAAGGGTAGGGCTAGATCATAAGATGCAAGTTACCCTACTTTTATTATACATTTACTGATAAGAGTAGGGCTTAGTATGCTTAATACTGATATTGCTTCTGTACCAGTCTCACGTGATAAATCTCCATGGAGAGTGAGATTATGTGCATTCGAGTGTTCTCCCGAAAGGATTTTTTATAGCGTTGGAGATGTCATTAATTTTCATATTCACCGTATACGGTGAAAGGTATGCTTGTAGCATAGTTTTAAGGTTTCAACATAACCCAAAGATCCTCAGTTCGATTCCGGTTTGCATGTGTTTCTATAATTAGGCCTTTTCTAATAAATTGAACATAATATATTTATAATATATTTTTGTGTTTTATTTGTAGTGTTAACTGTGGTTTTGTATGTAAAGATACTTTATATTTTTATGTAGGTTTTAAATTTATGTCAACAATCATGTCTACTAGATCTTTTATATGTGTACGGAAACATTTTCTAATTTGGAAACTTGTTAAAACACATGATGCGCGTGGTTCCAGGTTGAAATCTAATGTAGATCCATTAAACGAAATGGTTCGGTGTCCAATTTACTAGAAACTGTATGTTTTGTTTCCAAAAGCTCATCTAGGATGTTAGCTATTCATTAAACTGGTAGCTAAAATTCAAATAAAAAGAAACAACAGAATTACGTTAGAAATTGAATTATGTACTGTATAATTATAGAAAAACACATTTTTCGAAGACGAAATCAATCTCAACGCTGTTGAATTCTAGCTCTTTATCACATGCAGTAAAAGTAGCATGTTGGGTACTTGTATCATTTCAAGGCTCATAACGAACATATGAAAAATTGTCAAACTTGATAAAGGGGATATCTCGATTATAATTACTAGTTTTGAAGCATCCATCTGCCTCATCTTAGGGTTCTTCTTGTGAACAACAAAAGAATTCATAACACAGAGACGTCGAACCTGTAGACTAAGAGATGTTCCCCAGCTCCACCCCGCGTAGGTGTCGGGCGTGCTACAATCTCTTAGTGGGATTGTCTATCAGGTGAAGGGTTTTTAATAAGAATACTAGGAGGAATGGAAAGTAATTTTATGTTGATTCGTGGAGCTTTGAACTCCAGTAGCTTCTTTCAGCAGACCATTCATATATTAATACATTTTTTAGTAATATTTGGGTCAACATATACATAATATAGTGGGTAAATTAATTGTGATTATACATATAAAATTGATAATAACTTCGTAAATATTCGTTTAAACCTTAAGAAACTTCTTGGTTTACATCAATATAATTTGTAATTTTTTTAAAATTAAGAATCTAATTCAAATTTCAATAATTATTAATTATTTGTCCACTTCGAAAATTCATTCGTTTGGGTGCTGCCATCTGATGTGCATAATCTCAAATCTTCCTCTTATTACAGCAAATAGCTATTTAACATAGGAAATACAATTATATCTATATTCCTTTGATCAAACAAGCATTAAATCATTCTTGGTTTCATTAAATCAAAAGTTAAATCCATAGAAATATTGAAATTAATTAAATCTATTGAAATAAAAAAATTAATTCATTGGAACATTAAATTATATCTCAATCATTAAAGAGGATATGGAATAACTGATGCAGTGTGTCGGCTGGGCAAAACACTCTAACGAAATAGTTTCACTTCTAAAGGCTGGTTACTTAAGGTTTTTGCGTCACCCTCTAGATACGGTAGGTTAACAGTTTAGCAGTTCCAGTGTCAGGTGCAATACTTGGCTGTCTGTGCAAGCTAACCTCCAGCAGACGTTCACTTGTGTCTCGCTCTACCTTTCGATAGATATCAGGCGTACTACAGAAATGAAGGGGAACTTCCGTTTTTCTGCGAGAGAAAACTATGACATCTACTACTCCAAAGGAAAGAAAACTTCTTGAAAATGTGAGATTATCTTCATTCTGGTTAATATCGCGAATTTATACGTACATATACACTGGAACTTTCTACTGCTTTCCAATTACGTCATTCAATTGCAATGAAAATGGCTATAACTCAATTATTTATGAAGATGTTTATTTCGAATTCTTCCGGCTAACTTGAAAAGCAATTTATTAATAAGCTCCATTCCTGAAGACCTCTTCTTAGAGACGATATAATACCCTTAGCTTCCATTCCATTTCGTCTTGCCATCTATCGATGTAGGCGGTAAATTTATACGACTTCGTCACGTGATAGCCTTCACATCTGAAGTATGCATCGACATTGTTGCACAGGGCAATCCCACCACTTACCATGGGTTACGATGACCAAACATATAATATCAAAAACCTACGTGTCTTTTTAAATTTCTAAGACTGTAGCTACTTCCTAGTATATGTTCATATCTTCAGTGTAATTGTGTATTATAGTTATTATTAACATTATCTTATCTTTATCATTATTTACTTGTTGTGATAAATCTGGGCTTCATTTAAACACACACACTTCCAAAATCATTTTGAATCTGCCTTGTGAAGACTGACAGGAATAATATGATTTGTCTCATTTGTAACATTACGATTCAGTGAACGGTTATGTAGATTGATTGAAGCATGAATTATCTTGCCATGCGTTATCTCAAACTTCGATTTACAAAGTAAATTGATAAATCTTGTCCAGATCGAGACACGTGTTTCGTGTTCTCTTGATGTTTTAATTATCTTCGTGAAAATGTATCCATTTGAAGAAAATGCATTCTGTAGGGAAGTGGAGATAGGCCTAATAGGCATATTTGTAAGTAGACCTATCTTGATGTCATTATCTAGCTTCGGGCTAAAATTAAAATCGAATATTAAACTTTTCTTTCATTAACTTAATCCCACCCTGCTCTGTTACATTGACTGTCCTGTATTTGAACTTAGATTATCAGTATAGTTTGTTCAGACATTACTATCTATTTAAGAATTGTCTCACTTTGCAGAATTCTAAGTTTCCTAAACAAATAAAGATCAGCACGTAATGTAATGTAATTACGATCATCTATGAATGCCAATAACACTTGTGTATTGTTTGGTAGATATATCAGTATAATTTTATTTTGTTTTTTCGGTCTATTTTAGGAGCATGAACTGAAACAGTTCCTAGAAAGTGTAATTATTTGTTTACTGACTGGATTTCGACATGCATCGTTTGTTTTGGAGTATCCACATCAACGGCAAAGTCTGCGATTGCTAATTGATATTCTACGCCACATGAGAACAAGGCAGTATTTATTGCAGTATGTGCTCTTTGATAAAATTAGGTAAGGAAAAAGTGTCAGTTATATTTTGTAGTTAATTCTGTGTAAATCATGATATATAAAAGTACACTTATGTCAGAAATAGGAGAAAAAAAGTCTCTCTCAGTCACTTTTGGTCGTGTACGCCTTGTTGAGATGTGTACTCAGCAACTCATTACGAAGGATATTGCCAGTCAGTTTCAAATTTAAAATTACTGAGTCGGATTTACATGGTCCCTTATGTCGAATCAGAATATTACATAAATATGATCAACATTGGTCCAAGCCACTACCTCTAATATGTTCCCATCGAGAATAGAACCTAGGATCCCTTATGTTGGATGTAGTCTTTTACAATAAGGAAACCAACGTACCTGATGTGTGAGCTTGAATGCCTGCTTCTGCTAGTCATTATGGTTCAAATTTTCCTAAATAACGGCCTGAGAAAAATGGGGAGGGGTTTATTTTCGGATGGTTGTAACATAGGCTGGCACTCAGTTGGAAATAGATAGAGAAACTTATTTCAGATTTGGAACAAGAGATCTGTATTTCAAGGCAATTTTTTGTCTGGTGTGTCTAAAAAAAATTCCTTTCGATATTTTTGTTAAATACGCATTTCTGTAATATTGGACATACCACACTCAGACTTTATTTCACCGTGTTGTCCAATATCCGTAATAATGTGCGACTTGCCGCTACGACCTTTTTCATTTATTTATTTTTTTTTATTATTATTATATTTTTTTTTTTTCACGCTTCGGTGGTATTGGAAACATGATTACTTATTTTTAGACCATGATGGTTTGTAACGAAAAGCCAGATGAGTACCAAATTAAGATAATAACTTCATTTCAGTATGTAGGAGACTGTACTGCAATAATAAAATGTACTTTTCTGTAACGATCTCCAGCAGGGTTACCAGGTACCTGGAAAACATGGAGAAGTCAGAGAATTTAATTTTAGTCAGGGAAAAACTGGAGAACCTGGAAAAGTCAGGGAATTTAGTTATTATAGTACAAAAACCAATAAAGTTATTAATTTTACTTCTTTGCTTTTTACCATGCAAAGTGTTGTGAGTATACTTTTCTTCTACGACTAAACTCCCTGGCTTGAAGGACTTCAAGAATTAAGGTGACCAACTGAACTTGGTTGTACCAGTCTTACTTTTTTTGAACTTCGTGACAATATTAATTCTAACCCCTTATCTTGTGAGTACTCTCAATCTCTTATTGATTGTTATGAGTGAAGGAGAGGGAAAGCTTATATCAAAGAAGTTTTAAAAACTTTTTTCCTCTCAGATTTCATGTTTGATGTTTGCCGGCTTAAATTTTGGAATTTTGTGTTAGAATTAAAGAAAATAATTACATTTTAGAACCAATTAAGAGGAACATGAAATCAGTTATTTTAGCAAGTTACTGAAAAGTATTCAACTAATGAATATGTAAGTTGACCTACAAACGTTATTATGAGCTATTTTGTTAGTTTTCTTTTTCTTCTAATGCCCTTCAAGACTTGGTTTTGAATATTTTTAAGGTAACATTTTTTTTTAGTTCCTTTTTTTCTTCTTTTAATTTTGTTCATCTGTTTTCAAATAAATGTCATAAAAATGCACAGAAAGGCAGCGGATGGATGTTGTGGTGGGCCTTTCTGTGTATTTTTTCTTTTCTTTATACCACTTTTAGCCAACAAAGATTTCCTAATCTTAGAAGCTAAAATATACAGTAGAAACTCAAGAAATTCAATTTGGAAAATGTGCTCTACAGACCTGAAAAACCTGGAAAAGTCAGGGAAAATGAAAATCCCTGGTAACCCTGTCCAGGGTTGGATCACAAAATTACTGATTCTCTATCGATTTTGGCCCCTGTACGTCAACCCAAAATTAGTTATATGAAGAAAGTAAAAGAATTAAAGAGGAAGTGTGTAATGAGAGTTTCCCGAAAATTTTGAATTTACCCCAAGTTTGTACTAAACTAATATGTGCTTGTTTCTTTTCTTCAGTTCCACTAAGTGACTATTTCCGTTTTTCTGGGTTACATGCTCGATAATGGTTGTCTTGAGATTGGCTTAAATATATCAGTCAGTATAGCATAGAAGGACATGTTTTATGTCAGGTCAATAATCTTTTCACGTTAATAGTTCTATGATTAATGTTGAATAATTTTTAAACTGAATGCTTTTTTATTGTAGATTTCCGAACTTCGTTCATATAAAACCATTGGATGAAGGCGGTCTTTCTTCAGTAGTCAGCACTCCCTGGTGGCCAACCGAGGATACAAATCAAGAAAGCGAAGGTAGAAAGCAAGCTTATTTTGAGTCGTGCCAGAAGATAAAAGAAGCAATCAATGGTATGTATATTAATCGTAGTGTTTAACATGGTCGCAAAGGCGTGCAAGAACGCTAACCTCTTAATTGGCTATAGAAGGGTAAAATGGGGTCAAACTTGTCTTGTAAAGAAACGGACGTTAAAAATTTGTTCATATGTTTCTCTGCCCGATGTACTAATCCACTCGTCAAACCGAACTGCACCAAACTTCGCATACCTAAGTCATTTGATCAGAGGAGGGCCGTGGACTAAATCGCCCGATTGCAAAGACGTAGGTAGACATGGGCTAGACCATGGTTTAGGCTAAGTTGATGCATTTGAAAATTGATTTTTAAGCCCAAGTTTAATTTAGACTAAGACTAAACTCCTTTGTAATCGGCCCAATATGTTTCCAAAATTTTCTTGACCCATTCTCTTGATTGTGAGTGACGATAATGAGTTAGGTATTCTAATCTGTCTAAAATAGTAAGACCACTCCCATCTATCATCGTGACAAGTTTTTATTGGAATTGATAACCGCTCACATGTGGCAGAGGAATGTGTGTCGAAGTTTGAGTGTCGTTACCGTGGAAACTAATGAGCAAGATTTTTCATAATATCTAAAACTTCTCGATAACATTGTATCCAGTTTGATTGGATTCAGTTGAATAGTTGCTATTTAATGCTCAAGTTTATATAAACTTTGGTAAACTTTTATTTTTATATGGGCCAGTTTAGTAACTTTGGACTTCGGCCCGTCACGATTTGCCTTTAGCTGTTAAGTGTTAAAATCCACACCCATTCCCCTGCCGGGACTCGAACCCGGGACCATTGAGTCGATAGCCTACCGCCGCAGACCGCTCGACCACCCGGCCGGCGCTCAAGTTTATATATAAATAATATAAAATTTATCTGTTAGTGTGTCTACAATTTTTGCGACACACTACATGTTGAGTGTGTTATCAAAACCAACGGTAGACACAGCGGTTTTGTAAATCGTACTACCTGATAAGAATAAGCTGAATTCGTTGAACATTGGCTTCATCATTTTATGCACTAAAACCTCGAATTATCCGTTCCGGATAAACCAGATTTATGATTTTTCATATTATATTCATTTGGAAATACAGAAATGCAGTAACAAAATGGTTTATTTTACATAAGATAAAATTTATTTTAATAAATTTGGGGGCAAATAAAATTCAACATTGCACATTAGTCGCGGTCACTTGTAAACGATGCACAAGTATTTTGAAATAGACAAAACATTACTTTATTATTTTTCGAAAATCGTATCAGATAAACCGGTGTTCCGAATAAACGAGTTTTTATTGTATATTTAAAATACAGCGTGCTTCTTTTTTAGCAATGATCAGAAAATATTTTAACGGGGCTGCTATTTGAAGAAAAGTAATTAAAACTGAAGAAGAAATTAACTAATTATTGAAAAGCATTTGTGTGTTGTTGTTTTTTTTAAATATCAAATAAAAAGGGAAGAAATAGTAGGAAGAGGAGAAGTATTGTAGAACACAATTGTTACTTAAAATCTTAAAAAACTGAAAATTAAAGTTACTAATATGGGGAGGTTCTAGTGTATGTAAATGATCTAACATTCTAATATTGTTTAAACCTAAAGGATAGGGCCCTGTTTAATCGAAGTTTGAGGCGAATTTGTTTTACCGTTTGCACATTATGATAACTTTTAAGAAATTAATTTGTTACCATGGAAACAGTGAGCTGAAAAAATTCTAGTACAGCTAAAACATGAAGGATTGTTCACTGTATTATCATATTAATTTTGATCAGAATCGGTCCAGCCGTTCTTACATGATGAAAGTAAATTATTTTTGTAAAAACATCGTTAGTATAGAACCGTACTACCGATTACTAATCAGAAATTTTTTTAAACCATCTTCAGCATTACGTCTAGCAATGTGCTAAAATAGGTGGACATTGATCCAGATACCTCGAAGAAGTACTTGGAGAGAAAGTTCATCGTTAAATTAAACAATATTTAAGAAAGTTTTGAATAGTTTTTGGAATACTTACAATTCGAAATATTCTTTTTCATTAGGAAAAAAAATACCTATTTTCCTTGTAAAATGATTTTTGTAAAATTTTCTTTCGATATATAACTAATTATGTTTTACTTACTCGTAGGTATTGAGGCCCTCCAGGTTGAATTACTAAAGATATTGTTGGACAACACAGATGGAACTTCCTCCCGCCCATCATCGAGAAAAATATTTTTAAAGAAGTTCAGAGTATTTCTTCAAGAAAATTTAATTACAAGCCGTGTAAGTATTTTTTTCTTCTAATGAATGTCACACTTTGTATTAGAATATTTGATTAGTGATATTTAGTTTACAACACTGAAAAGGCAATAATTTTATAATTATTCATTAATCTTTACTGTTAAACATTGTAAAATGTTGTTGTACTTTGTCATTATTTTTTGTGTATTTAAAGTTACATTGCTATTTTTGTGTGTTCAAAGTGGAATCTGTTCAGTTTTCCAGACACGTAATAGAATATTTCCATGCTCGATGGGTAACCTGATGAGGGTCTTTTATTTATTTATAGTCTTGAGTTTTGAAATCGAAAGAGGTTTACATTGCATGGCGAATAGATTCACGAATCTGAAGTTCTGGAAGTAGAGACTGATAGTATATCTTTCCATTTCTATATAAACAAATGGACTTTCGTGCGTGTATGAAGATAGGCAATTGATGTTAATTGTTTCCATTGTAATTTCATTGCTTCAGCCGCTGACATCGTTCCCAGCTCTAAACTAACACTTTTACCAATTGATCTACGGTTGCTTGGTCTTATTTTTACTGTTAATACCATTAGAGCTCCCGCTAAGGCGGATGGTTAACACTTTCACTTTCACTTTCGAGTGTTCCCGGGTTTGATACCCTGTGGGAGCTCCCAGTTGCATTGTTGATGCAGCATTGTGATCCCAACTTAGGAGTTACTTAAATTAGACTCCGATCTCGGGAGCAACATAGAGTGTCGGTGGGTAGTTGTTACAGTGACCACGTGGCATAACCTTTGAACGATAGTCACTGTGTAGACGAAGACTTTATATGTCCTGACGAGCCTTTTTTTTTTTTTTTAGTTTTTAGTTAATAATATTAATTTCACCTTTTGGCCCCCACTTGTAAATGAAGCACAATAGAATTGGAATCATATGCGTTTATTCTATTACAGGTCTCGTGATATGATAGTATTAAGTTAGAATTTCCGGTAAGGGTAACAAATTCTGCGTACTGCCTATGGGGTTTGGAAACTGGCGTTTTCAAAATTTATAAGACAACCGTAAATATTTCTTAGTAAGTAACGTAGAGTACTATAAGGCGACCTGTATTCGAATTCCTTCGCGTATTATGATAAATTTCTCTTAATTATTTTATTTATCTTGAAATATCGGGTTGATGCATAATTTCGTAGCGGTTGTTTTTGGTCTGGCAACAGTGCGATGTTAGTAGTTTGTTTATCCTTTGCCATTTGGAGTGATAGTGTTTGTGTTAGTGAATACGCTTTGAGTCTTGCAGGTTTGAAGAAAATTAGCGTTATTTGTGGACTAAACAAATAAAGTAATTAGAGAGTCAAGTGGAAAACATCGAACATTTTCGACATATTTTTTGTTTGAGTTTAACCGAGAAGCAAAGGTAGCGAAGTGGGCTAAAAACATTTGTGCCGTATACGAGAAAAATACAGCAAGGAAATGGCTTTCTCGTTTCGATTGGTGCTATTGTGTGAACATCAAGAAGAGAAAAGAATGGCTGAGCCTTAACAAAAACTAACTCCCAATGCGAAAGGAGAAGTTTATCCAAGGAAGATAATGCTTGTTCTGGTGAGACAAGGAAGGTGTCGTGTACTATGAATTGCTTCCAAGAAATGTAACAATCATTGTTGAGATTTAATGTCAACAATTCAGATGCCTTGCAGCCGCAATTCAAGAAAAGTTACCCGTAAAACTGCATCAAGTGACACGACAAATGCAGTTATCCAAGAGGTTGATTGGGAAGTTATTACACATCCTTCTTATTCCATTGATCTTGTTCCCTCCAATTTCAACCTTTTCTCTATCCAAGTCTTGGAGAAATGTCTGTTGATAACGAAATTGCTTTTTAAATTCGACGACTTCAACTGGAAACCACCAGAGTTTATCAGGCATAGAATCGAGAAATTCCCGAAACATTGGCAGACAGTCATAGACAATTCACCATAATATGTTATTGATTAGTTTCTATCTTCTCTTCATATCAAAGAAGTACCATAGAAGTATTAAGGAAACAAGCTACGAAATTATGAAACAGCCTGTTAAGAACACTAAGAGTCAGTAGATTGTGTTATTTCACATGATGGCTTATTAAGAACACTAAAACGTAGTTTTGGAACAAATCTTGTTACTAGTAGAACTGCCTACAGATAAAGGAAAAATTTACCCATATTTTTAAATGAGGGGATTAGTGCACAAATGGTGTAAACCACAACCTATGTATGTACTGAGTTTTGGATTAAAATATGTTAAGTAAATAATAATGTACCAAATAATTAACGAAAGCAAATTGTTATGGTACAGTCCCTGGATATAAGCGGATTCAAATGTGTACTTAAATTCATAGAATATGTCCGATAGAAAAATTTAAAGTCTTAACTCGTACAATCTGGATATACCGAACTAATATACGTTACAAGCACAACTTTAAATCTAAGTCGGAATTGGTTCGTTATTGCTGTATTGCACAATGTGTCGGACTTCGTAAGTGCATCCATCGTCCATTTGCTATGAATCTGAGTGTTCATTCATTATTTGTTGAAACTCTTTTACCATTCATACACTAAGCCTCTCATATTGTGCAGAATAAAGCGAAATCGGAAGCTACCGTGTGTAGTTCACAGATTGCGCGTATTTATCACATGTCAGCGTCTCGCTGCATATCTTTTGTTACAATTAATAAAACCATAATAATAATAGCCAATTTTTTTTAATGAAGAGAATGCAGTATTTTATAAGTTTTTATTATTATTATTATTATTATTATTATTATTAATATCAATATGTTCGTAAATATCTTTTTGAAATTAGTGTGCATTAACTTGTGTCTGTTTTCATTACAGTCAGTGCCATTTCTACAGACTCCTCTTCCTGTGACGCTGTGTTGTTTTCATCGTTTATTGGTCACTTTTAGATCCCTGTGGGAAAAAGAAGTTTCTTCTTATCCAGTTGTGATACCTAGTAGGATATTTTACGACGGTTCTGTGAATTATTTTTCTATTGATAGACTCGGTGGAGTTCTCTCTCATTTGCAGAAAGTTTTACGAGAAGAACTAAACAAGGCCCTTGGGACTGGCACCCAAGAACCTCAGACAACATCGCGAACCACCGATAGTTCCTCTCAGACTAATCCAGATGCTAGACCAGTCGCACCGGAAGAGTCCAACACAACCATTGACAGTAGTAACTCAGTGAGCACAGAAATATTTTCAGCTTCGTCAGTGTCTACCGGAGGATTTCTTGATGCTCAGTCCCAAGCCACCATAATGATTAGTCCTCTTCTGGATGGTATTAACTATGCAGAACGTGTTGGTTCGGATTCTGTGTTAATGTCTCCATTGGGACGCTCCGGAGAAGTCAAGGAACGTGGTGGGTTGGATCCTGCATTGTCCCTTATCGAATTACTTGATGGCATTATTCTGTTTTTTCATATTGCTGCATATAAACAGCTAGGAAAAGTGAGCACGTTACGGGATAATATGAATGAATACATAACAGCCATGCAAGAGACAAGGAAAAAGTTAAGAACGTATGAGGAAGAATGTGCAAATAGTAGTAGTAGAAAAGATGTAAAAGAAAGTGATAATGAGGTGGTAGAAGAATTGCAGCGAGCTTGTGACGTGTTTGATCGGAAACTCTCGGAACAGTCTCGTCATATGGCATGGGTAGTAGCAGCTGTATACTCAACAGAAAAACAGACTCAAATCGCTTGGTTACTTCGAGTAATTCTACAAAGTGTTAAAATTGCGTCTCAGCAAGGACCTTTGTTTAGTTTTCTTCCTGACTTTTATCTTGATGCTTTAATTGAGACATGTGCCGCTCTGAGAAATTACTTCCATCCAACAGCTCCGCTCGAGAATATCGAAGGTAAGTAATGCTTTAATGTAGTTTTCTTTCCGTACAGCTTATAGTAGATAACATAAACGAAATTAATCATATAAAAATGGTATGATAAGTTGGATTCAGTGCAGATTGTGTGTCATAATAAGAGCCAAATCAAGTCTGTGTGGTGTTGTGGTTATGGTCACGGACTTTGGGTCGCCTTAAGGGATGACATGTAGTCTTGAGAGCTGCTGTCGGCTATTCTGAGAGATTGTTTCAGTTTCACCAGGTTGATATTGGCATAGCTATACAAAGGCCCTGGCCTCTACCATATCCTTCCCTTTCTCGGAAAGAATGCACGTCAGAGGACATTATCTCAAATCTTTGACGGGCTTAAGCCATAGCTACCTATCTGGCGTATAAATGTAAGTTAAATGAAAATAACGGCAGCCAAAAAGTATCTTTAATTCTAGCCCTCACTTTAGTTGTATCCTTTCCTTAGAATTTGTTTCCTTTTCGAGTAGTACCACTTTAAGGCCATCCCTTATGGTTTTGTGGCGCAGTCGTTGTTGCGAATCAGCACTGTGGAGATAAAACTGGTTCAAATTGTGCTTACGCCGGACATCCTGACTGAAGGTTTTCAGGGTATCTCCAAGTCCCACCAGAATATGGTACGTAGTATCTGAGATTCTGTCTACTACCTTCAAAATCTCTTTCCCGGATGGAGACATGCTTAGTGGGGACTAATTATACCCTGAAATTAACAGTTTGATATATAGGCATGGGTTTTAATTGTTTGAAATGCCTTGAACCTTTTCGGGTATAAATATAAGGAGAAATTCAGTGTAAAATGGAAATTTTTGGTTACACAAAGATACCCTCAACTCTGAAAAATCTTAGCTTCACATTTTGATTCCGCACGTTCGAAATTATTTTTTAAATGAAACTGTACCAGATGCCTCTTCAGAAATCTGAGATTGCGTGATTCAGAAATACCCCTTGAATAGGTACTTAAAAAAATATAATCAATAAATTGCATTTTTCAGTTTCGATGTTTTCTTGTTTATTTTAGTACACAGACTGTAATCCTAATATAGAAATGATTGAGCCCGTGTTGAATCGTAATGAACCAAAAGGAAAATCAAAATCAATTTCCAGAGCGTCCATCATAAAGCGAGGGGTCATTCAACATGAATTAATCGAGAGGGTTTTGCCTCACCATGAACATAGTTTATAATTTTTAATATGTAACTGCTATGGAGCAGTGAACAAAAAAGTATTTGTTTTAGAAGTTATATTACAGGAGTATTTTAAAATGTTGTTATTTTCACACTCGTTACCTTTTTCCCAAACACACTAGATAAGAATAGGGTTATAGCTTCGTGGCTAATTACTCATTTTCATTATTCTTGTACATCATCATGATGATCTCCATAATAGAAGTCGGCTGCTTTAAACACCAGTAATATGAATTTTACTGCTTTTACTTGGCTTCAAAGTAAAAATTACCTCGAAATTCAGAAGTATATGTGAAATCGAAATTACAGGTAGTGAGTAAAAGCAAATTGAACAGAAGACAACTAAACCTGGCAAGAGTGCAGAAGAAAAATAAAAAGGATGAGTTCCCTCCATTTAGAAATATGATTTCTGTGATCATGTATATGCAGTAACACTAGATCCATGCAGATGTATTAAGTCCATGTAGCTAAGTAATATAACATGATACTAATATGTATGATAAAGAGGAATTGCTGTTTACCAGGACCACCTGTTCTTAATTGTAAATTGAAATTATTCTTTCAGCGTATGTGTGTGTGAAATATATTGTTCGATTTGTAGCGGGGGATGGTTGGGATTATCCCCCTCTCGGCAAAAAAATTCTTTGGAACTTTTTACAGAAATATACCTCTAACCTGGGATATAGACGATCCCAAAATACCGTATAATGCATATATCACTAATTCTTTCCCCTCTCTGGAAATTGCACAAATCGAACACTGGTGAAATACCATGTAGCTATTCCATATCAAATCATACAGAACACTTAACACGCCATCTCCGTTTTTCTTCAAATTCACCACAGTGTAGTTAATTATCTGGTCCTAGTAAAAAGTTCACAATGGTAGGATGTTCGTTCAGTGTGTGGGAGGGAGGAGGGGTGAGTTGTGTAACCCTGTGAAGTGTGTCAAAATAAGACTGATATGCAATATGACATTAGTCTCTGATTAATTCAGACAATTATAACTATTATCTATACGTCGTAGGGCTCAATTGAAGGAGCGATTCGGAGCCACTTTACCAAAGCCTGTATGTAGGTGCTGTTTCTAGAAGCTCACCCACACGATTAGGATGTTAATAACAGATCAAATCAAATCATCTATCTATACGTCTGTTTCTGATTAAATTGGTGCAAAATAATCAGGAATGACAAAATATTAATAATTTCAATATCAGTAATACCAAACTTTATCATTCAAACTTGAAGAGGATTGCAAAAAAAGAAAATGTTAAGACTAATGATTTGTGTCTACAATTTTCTTCACTCAATAATAGCTTAAATTATGCACAAGTGTGAGTGATTATATGCACTTTCAGCCCTGAAGATTGCATAATGGTTTTGTGTGTTATTGTCAGATATATAGAAGTTCCAGAGGAATGAGAATGTTGGTAGCCGTAATAACCCCTACTATTCGCCTCGGCATGAATTCCGTAAGGCGTAGGAAGTATTTTTGTTTTTTCCTAGCCATATATGCTCTGCATGTGAATGACAATCCACAAATCCCCTCGGCTCATTGGTAGTGGGTCTTGTGCACGAACATTGCGCTCTCCTTATGGTCCTGTAGAGGCTTTACTGGATTGATGGCTTGAAACATAGGGGGCAATCCAAAGTTGCAAATTGTCTGCAATATACCTCCAAGTATTGCGTTGCCACAAGCGATCGGTATGAAGTTCTATTGGACGGAATTAGCCGACCTATGGACATGAACGGGTGTAGACGATCAGAGATAGGCTGCACATATCTTGTATGATAAGGAGACTCCCCAAGTGAACCCATGTTCTCAAAAGAATGTCGATTAAAAACTCTCCACACCATCATAGTTTCTGCACTTGCCTGGACTAACATCGCATGACATTATCTCATGAAGTTGACACCAGGTGTCATATGTCCGCTTGCACTAAACATTTAATAGACCGAACTACTTTACACTAGCCCTCAGTTGCTCTAGCTCTGTTGATCGTTGTCAGGACGCAGGTATGCCGTTAGATCTGTGGGTGCCAAAAGCACAGTGATGCAGAGAATTAGATAGTCCGTTTTGTGAGAGATGTAACAGGTGAACGAACCCTTGGTCAAATCGCAGATGGCATACGGATGGGTCATTCACAGTCCGAAGTGTTTTCGCGTGTAACTGTCAAAAGTGTATCGAGAAAACGTGAATATCAGGAAGACCACCACAACAGACTCCTCTGTATGTCAACCACTCTTACGAGATAGTGATCTTCGTCGCCTATCCTGGTCGGTACGTAACCAAGAGCCGGCAACGCTGTTGCTCAGTTGGTAGAGCGTTGGCTTCCATTCGGGAGGTTCTTGGTTCGATAGCAGCAGCTGACAATCTTGACAGGTTTTTCCAGAGTTTTTCGTGTCACACCAGACAAATGCCGGGGTGGTAGTTTCAGCTTCTCCTGCCACCTATTCTAACCCAGATTGAGCCATAGATCATAAAATAAATTCAGTTTCAAAGCCCGGGAACCCTGCAACAACTGACCGCTAAATTCAATACTGGTGCCGAGAAATCTGTCAGTTATAATTGTGACGTTCTCTGATTCGTAACGGTTTATTATCAACTTCATGAGACAAAATACACGTCATGCCGTGTTACGTCCATCCAAGCACATGGAGTTTGATAATGTAGTGTGTTTTCAGTTGACCAACGGTGTATCTGCGTATTGTATGTGCAGCTGTCTCTGACCACAATTTCCAGTCCTGAATTGGCCCCCAAAGTTCTCGGACAGTAGTCCAATGGACACATCTCTCAGATTGTAAGTAGTGCATTATTCATGCACAGGGCCCATTATCATCCATCTTACTTGATTCATCGATTGTTGTTCACACGCATGAACTTGCAAGGAACATTTCCCAAACCTTTCCAGATATTCACCACACCTATGCAAGTCTTTGACAACGTTTGTGGTCAAATTGATAATAAAAAAAAAAAAAAAAAAAAAAATCGCTTGTACCATTTTTTCTTGCAAAAATTATCTTCAAGTTTCAACAGTTAAATTTGGTGTATCGATGTCACTCATATTCGCATTGTTTATTAACTTTTTGCACCAAATTTAATCAGAATAGAACGTACAGATAATTTGATATGAATTAGTAACATCCTAATCGTGTTGGTTGAGCTTCTAGAAACAGGACTTACATGTTTGGGTAAAGTGGACACCTAACCATTCCTTCAGTGGCCCTCCACGACGTATAGATAAGAAGAATTACTAATCGGAGACACCCGACATTACACACGTTATCTTTTGACGAACTTTACAGGGGCCCAACTCCTACACACAGTGAATAGATATCATATCATTATGGAGTTTTTACTAGGATCAGAAAAGGAATCCCTGTGGTGAATTTGAAGAAAATCAGAGATGGTGAGTTAAATGGCCTGTGTAATTTAGCATAAAATGGTTCACACACATACACTGCAATGAATATTTTCAATTTACAATTAAGAATAGGTATTTCTTATCATGTATATTTGTATCATGTTGCTTTCCTTAGTGAACAAAGTGGATTTAATGCATCTGTATGAACCTAGTGTTCGTGCTTATAAGTGGTGCACATACATGACGAAAAAAGAAAATCATATTTCTAAAACTAGAAAAAATACCTTTTTATATATATATATACATTCTAGTCAAGTTTCTGTTGTTCTAGGTTGCAATTTGCAGAACCTAAGTACTTGTGATTTCTAGTTTACATAGACTTTTCACTTGTGAAATACCAGTAATGTACAGGATGCTTGGACAGGGTAATGGGATTTAAAAAAAATATCATTGCGTATTATATACATGTTCTACTATACTAAGAACTCAGGGAATTTGGAAGAAAATAATCATGGGAAACTGGAAAACTCAGGGAATTTCAAGTCACAAAATTTATACACACTATGCGATTATTAGGATGTACCTTAAAGTTAAGTTTTCAATTATGTCCTCTTAATTTAAAAATAGTGGGTGTTACAGTTGGATTCAAATATTTCTGTTAAGAAATAATACAAATCTTTCCACATACTTGCATATTTAACTTCACATGCAATATAATCTCACTAATAAATAAATAATAACATACTTAAATTACATCTCTACGACGGCCTGAGCGATAACCGAGCCGAAAGGCCTGCCGGTTTATATTGAGGCAGCTAATTAAAGAGAACGACATTTAAAATCTTACTTTAGGATGAGCCATACTAATCGTAAGCTAATTTTATTTTCGATGATTCGCATGAAATAACTCTAAACGAGCCCTTGTTGTAATCGTAATTAAACAAAGTAAAAGTCAGTATCAACTTTAAGAGTGTAACCCAGCAAAATGTAGCGGCAAATGTAACTCCTGTTGATTATAAATACGTATTCCTTATGAGCATTTGTAATTTTCAATCAATCGCGAATGGTTGAAAGAGCCAAGAGAAAAAATATAAAATATAGTAACCCGTAGTCTGTGAAAACATAAAAATAGTCATGGACAATTCACTGTATCGTACCGTACCTACAATTCTAGTAGACCAATTGAATCCTTGTTTTGATCGTCACATAAAGCATAGAAAGAATTGATGTAGGATTCCTAAGGTGTAACCACCACAGAGGAGAAAGAAAGAATTGTTAAGGGAAAATTCATCTACCTAAGCCCTCGCTCTGTTATGAAATAAGTTGCGCTATAAACTATGTCTGACTCTAAGTACATCTTGAAATTTTGAAGACTTATTCTTACCATACCATTACGTATCATAATTAGTTAATAGCAAAATCCAGTTTTGGGGAGGGTTTCGTAGTTCGCATTTCTTTTATCTACATACGACCTAACAAAGTGACCGGCGTAGTTCTACGGTTACATCAGTATTCGCTTTATGTCTCACCGCTTTGAGTCATAATTAATGTGGAACAAAAATTCATGATAAAAAAAGAAATATTGTATTGTTTTCATAAAGCTTGACAAAGTGGATTCATTACTAATTTCTGCATATGTGAGATAAAAGTAAGCAACCCTCGTCATATACTTCTTGTTGATTTTCTTCCCAACATGAATTTGCACGATATGTGAACTCAGACAAATCCGTTGACACTTTTGTGCTTTCTGACTTTCAAGTTCAAGTAGTCAAAGTTATCAAGCATGTACCTGTCTAGCATATAGAATATATTGTATTTCATTAAGAAAAGGAAAAAAGAAGAGCATCCCTATTCTGGAAAAATCTAGTTTTTTCCAGCATTCGACAAATAGTTGTACTAGAGAGAAAATTAGGGAAACACGGAGGAGAACAGAGAAGTTTTGAGACTAGAAAGGGTGATTCTCAACCGGGATGTCACGAATCGAAAAAGTTCAGTTGAGCCTACTCTAATCTGGAGAGGTCGAAAATGCGGAACATGAAAGGTTGAGAACGTGTGCGTTAGAGGGTGGATACTGTGATACGTGGTTCTTAATTCCATAGGGAACAACGAACGAACTAATTCCTCGTTATGGAAAGAATCCGTAAGCGGTAACAAGTTGAAACATGTACGGAGAAATTGGTCACTGGACACACTTGAAATCAGATCCGGGTCTCCAATTTGTTGGATGAGTTCTTTATCACCGAGATACCAGCTACTTGACCAAATTCTATGCATATATTAAGATAACAGAGTTATCGAGTGAGCGTGCCGACTAGAAAACAACAGAGCTTTACGAAAAAAACGCGATGCACACAGTTTGTGATTATGATTTGACCCTTCAGAGTAAAAAGAGCCATTGCGCGGGAAACGCTCTCGTTTACAAGATGGCATTTCCATCCCAGTGCGACATGAGATTGCATGATTTCTTAGTAGTGACATTGACAGTACTGTATTTGTCGTCTTCCTCATCGTCGTGGCACTGTCGGAGAGTACTGTATGTAAAATTCGTTTTCGACATTATTATTTGTCAAGTAAAGGAATAAATAAGTATGCAGGTGTACGTGTGACTTGCGTTATTTGTTCCTTTCCTTAACTAAAACTCTTTACACATAACTAAGTTATGTATAACCATGATTCACAAGGAGTTTATACAAGAGACATTCATACTTGTATCCATTTGTACGTATTTTTTCCCACTTTCTTCTTTTCCTTATTTTCTTTTGCGTGTTGGTTCGTGAAGATGTTTCCAGTTTGTTTTGAAACTTCGAATCTGTTATGATAGTTCTTTTCACAAAAGCAACTTAAGCTCGTAAGTACATTGTGCGTACTTAGACGCATTTGCTGTGAAGAAAATTTGTTGTTATAATTTATGAAGTAATCGTCGTATATGTATACTTTGTAAAATAATAACATCTGAGGATTGGACATCCGTATACTTTCTGGGTTGACTCATAAAGCATTTACCTGATTTCATGTTTGCGGATCAAGAATTTCAACAATAATTGAACTGGAAGTATAGCTTGTTCCTTCTAATCACGAGCACGGGAGATCTGTAAAGACGTTGTAATCCTATATTTCAATAGATGTTTTTTTCAAGATAACGAACTAGTTTCTTTCAAACTGGCAACTACTTTGCTAAATGTCATATCATGGCCGAATGCCAAATTCTGTACGAATAGGCGAAAATACCTGAGAACAGTTGGAAGATAAAGGATTTGCATAGATATTGCAACGAGCAATGATTCGTTATTCAATATGCGATATAAGGTGAGGAAAAACAGACTCTTGTCGAAATAGAAAGCGTGTTTTGATTATCAATAACAAGGAAAGGGTGGGAAAAAATATTTTAAGCGGATTATTCTTTGATTCTCGTCAGCTTTATCATCTGAACTCCTCACTATTAGAAGGAACGAACTATACAATGAAGGTGGTTATTAGTATTGACTCGACGAATTATCGGGTCTTTTTAATGTTGCTAGTTTTAACTGTGTTTTACTTTTTATCGTGTATAGTCTACCTCTACTGTAAACGTAATATTGGAGATTTAAAGCTTTTCATAGATATCTCGGATTTAATTTATATTTTGAAAGAAAATTTCATCTCAGCCCGTTGATCAACGCGGGTTCGGGACACTTGCACAAAAACCTGCCCCAGACGCAAAGACCTTGGATGAAGCACAATTTGGCTTGTGACACTTGCACGGATCATTTAGCCCTCTTGATTGCGAGCTATCATGATTTTCTTCTTTCGCAATTTTGTTCGTTTTAAGGGGGTTCTAAAGCGGTTGACTCTGCCAACAGATAGCAGCAGAATCTGCTTATCTTTCCCATGTATTTTTTCTACAAATTTTAAACGAAAGTAGATCTTACATTTGAACATAAAGGGCTCAAACATTCAGAGAAGAAACTTTAGAACCCTTTAAACGGCTTCATCGAGACGATTTTTAATTCTGTCTTATTCATTGTTGAAACAGTTTCATTGTTAAAAGATTACATACGCCCTGGACTAATTAAGCAAATTAAACCATAAAGAAAATTCAAAAATCGAAAATCACAAAAAAAAAAAAACACACACACACACAAAGAACTACGTATTCCCAAAATTCTGCACTCTCTCATCTCAGAACAAGATCACGAAAATTGAAACTGGTGCACAGAACGCTTGACTTACACCCATTCTATTGGCTGCCAGGTTACCAATCAGCGGCCAGCAGTCACTCATCTTTGGAAAACTAAATTTTTAATTATTTGGTGGCGATTTCTCAACCCCCGCGCGCGCCCTTTGCAGACAGGAGGGATTCATCCGATATTCTGAATACAATTGAGCTTACTTTTGTGTGCCTAATAAATTGGCTTCGCATGTTCAGGCACTAGTAATCGTATTTTAGGCGCCTAAAAGAGCATCAGAAACTTTTAGAAGCTACTAAAATTCGCCAACTGTGAGATCGTATTAAGCTCAAACAAAGAACTTTAATTTTTATAATCTAGATAATGTTTTTCTCTCTCTCTCGTTCTATTCAACCATATTCACGCCCATTAAAATTATTATTTTTTCAAAACTAGAATTATAATTTTTTCAATATTGATACTTTTAAGGAATAAAAATAGTTTTTACTTGTTTCTAACCCATAAGTAGGTCTACTGAAGCATAGTTGTAACATGATACTGTTCTCAATACAAATTATATTTTAATTCTTGTTCTACCATTCGAAAAAATCGATTCTTGTTCTACCATTTATTTTCTCATTATTCGAATACGTCGCGTTCTCATTTCCCTATACGACTATTCATATAAAATTAGCCATTTTCCTAAAACGGGGCGCAATTAACGCGATACGCCTCTACCCCTAGCTTCCGTGCAACTGTTACTAAATTCACCTCCGTGCAAGTGTCACTCCGGGCAAGTGTCACAAACTCGATCAACGCGGCGTGAGTTATTGAGTGAGTGACTGGCAGGAGGAGGAAAGGTTGCCAAATTGCAGATTTTATACGATGAAGAACATCTCGTTTATTTTATATTATTTATTTTTTATATGTATAACTCTACCAAACCGGCAGACATCAAAAATATAAATCAACAACGCAATTTTCTTACATATAAAACTGAAGAAGACAATACCTTACGGTAGTGTCTGGCAGGATTCTTGCTCCGTGGTGTCGCCTTTCCGATCAGTTTGCTGTTTTTCGTAACACTGTCTGTAATCAGAATTACTACCGCAGGGTTGCCATACTTCCGTATTTTCCGGGACAATTAGTATTTAATATCTGCCTAGGACGCAGTTTGGCCAACTATTTTGAAGATACAGAAGTAAGCATAAAATGTATCACAAACGTTACATCTACTCGGAGGGGGAAGGGGGGGTTATAAAAAAAAGGGTTTATGATTACTGTGATTGCTTAGCACAAAATGAACTCATTCAATTTATCAAACACAGCAGAATTGAAAGAAATTTCCCTTTGTGTGTGAGCTGACCGAGGTAGTCATGTGGTTTGAGGCTTTAGGCCAGCGTCTCCAAGGTCACGTGTTCTTCTGCCTGAGGCGTGGGTGTTGGATTTTTTTACAAGCATTGCACTCATTTACTCGTAACCGGCCGAAGTAAAAAATTACTAAATTGGCCCATACAAAAGAAAGTTTTTCGTTTTGTGTGGGAGTATTTGGTGTTATGTTAGTTTTTTTTGTTTGAGAAAAGAGAAAGAAAGTTTTAAAAGTTTAAGGAAAAGTATGAGAATTTTACCTATACAACGCGTAGAGGATTTCTGGCAATCTATACTTTTTTTTCAGAATGTATTCTTTGTTGTAGTAAAAATTGTAAGTTAAAACTACATATTTTAGTAGTTTTAGAAGCAAATTATCAACATAAGACTCAGAATATTGATAAGAGAAATATCTTTGTGCTGAAAAGAAAAATTGTAGGCATTTTCTGACTTTGTCTAGCCTAGCGTCGATTGATATGAAGTGGGATATATTAATCGTGAGTTGGAAGTAAACACCAAAGATGCAAAATTCTTTTTTTAGCGCCAAAATTTTCTCAATGAATAGATTCACAGTGGAATAAATAAATTGTGTATTGTATAAACAGTTTCTTACTTCGAACTGACGTTCTGTATCTAATATGTAAACAGTCGTTTGAAACTAAAACACAGCGTTCGCATTTTTTGCGTTTATTTTCTTCTTCCATCACGCCTAAAAGTATATGGACCCACACCTGTTGGGAGTGAGCCATCACAAACTATACAGCTTCAGACATTTGCTGTGACATACTAATTTGTTTGTAGTCGATAATCTGAATATGTACTCAACTTCATGCTGTAGGGGGATAAGCAAAGGCAATGTTTATTCACCATTTTGGTACGCCAAGAGATTATCGTCTTAGTGATTGTCTACTTTTCTAGAAACTTCACACACAATAATAATAATACAAACGTTTACATAGTATTAAGACTAAAATGCTTATAGTGGTGAGGTAGAAGTATGGAGACATCCTGGTAAGTCGAAAATGGGGTGCGTGGAGTGAGTCCAAATGTTTAATATTGAATTTTTCACGGTACACCATGTCTTTTAGATGCCTCCAAAGTTAGAAATCTAAAGGCATTAGATCAGGTGAATAAGAAGCAACAAGTTGGGCTGATCCAACATACTCTCGTACCTCTGCAGCGTAGTGCGTGGACTGAAAGAAAAGCAGAAAAATCGTCTTCAGCATTCAGCAGTGAGAGGAACGCGCTCTCGCGGAGGATGTGCAAGTATCGTTCACTAGTAAAGTTGCCATGGATAAACACAGCCCCCCAACTGAAACACATGGTGTATTGTGAAAAAATCAACGACCTACATCGACTATCTCCTCCAACAACGAACCCAGAATACCTGCGCCGCAGTTAAAGCCGGTGTGTTACTTAGGGTCCATGAGTATTGAAAAAAGAAAAATGCTTTCTGTATCCGCCAACATGGCCACCACATTTAGCACATGTTGTAGGACGCCAAATTCCTATTTCAAGGTCCCTATCTTCTAAACAAATAAACGTAGATGTAAAATGACTTCACATTTGACTTCGTGGGAACAAGCTAACTTAAAATTATATGACCCCTTCCCATTTAAAATTTTCGACGTAAATTCAAGATGGCCGCCATGTGTCCCTCCCTCCCATTGGGCAGAGCCTCACCCACATTACCGAATTCAATATTTAGTTTCACTCCCCCTTCCCACCCATTTTCGACTTACCGATGCGTTTTCAGACTTTTGCCTCACCCTGTAGATATAGAACTTCGGAATTCATTGTGTTTAGACCTACTAAATTAAAGCGGGACGGGTGTAAGCCATAGTGCTGTTACCGCCCATAAAACTCATTTTATCTTATCTACTAAATTAAAGCAAGTAGGTTGGAGAGGGAATGAAAGCTTGAGGCGGAATCTTGAGAGTTACGGAGAAGGGGTAAGAATGCCTAGTTGCTCCGCTAGGATAGGCTGTGACTCTTCGAGTTCTTAGGAGTTCCAGTTATGTGAAACCGTTTTAAATGGCCGACAAACGTCCCGTATTTTGTTGCATCACGTACTTGCAGCCCCGGCCGGACCTCTACGGCATACGCTAGATACTAAGACTAATTTTGTTGCGACGTCACAATTTTATAATCTGCCGATCACTGCCCTAAAGCAAGAAATGTTTCTTTGTCAAAGATGAATATAAGATGATTACAAATGTAAAATCTTCTAACTGCATCGTTGAGGACCCAAAATAACACACATTTACAGCGGAACAAGACTATAAAGAGTTAAAATTATAAATTCGGTACTGGATCTTCAAATTCAAGCATGTGTTTTGCTTTAGTTTCGAACGTGAGAGTTTCCTTTGTGATAAGATACACGTTTTTTTTTAACGTTAAATTAACTTTGAAATGCATCAATTCAGAAAATATCGTATGAAATAAATATCTAATATTGTTACTGGCCTTTAATGACACCAATAATTTATTTCTATAGGTTATCAGGATTTGTTGATTGAAGTAGCTGAGTTTTTGTGTATTCATTTTGCCGATAAAAGGATCGTGCATGCCAATTCTAAAGATACTTTAATACAATCACTAGCAACTTTTGTATGCAACCAGAATACTTTGACTGCATTGGAAAAAGTACCTTATGCAAGGTAAGTAATGTGTGTTTGTTCTTCAAAATATAGTCAAATAGTCTTCCATCATTCTCAAAATCGAGTTACAAGTTTAATTTTAAAAGTTTTTCAATGAAAATTGGTTACTGTTAATTATTATTCTTCTGCTTAGCTAGATTCTAATTTGCACGACTATATTTTTTTCCTTCGATGAAAAAAATGTTTTCTTAAATAAATAGACCACGTCCTGTTGTAAATGCTGAAGTGAGATCCAGTTTTATTCAAGATGACTGGCCTTTTGATTGTGTTCTGCAGTAATTCGTTTATCTAATTTGTTTGATAATAAATAATCTAATTTGGGAAAATAACTTAAATGAGTTTCAGCAAATGAACGATACATATTAATTTTTCTCTCTCTAGACACTTTACATAGTCGTTAACTCGAAGTTTTAAAAGTTTATACGATGATTGAACTAATTACAAAATCTTAAGAGCCTTGTACTGTTGGTTACGTAACATTTGTGGTGGCTCAGCATTAAGCCTAAAAGTATTATCATTATAAACAGGCTTTAACTAATGTTTATAATGATAACTATATAGATAGCAAGTACTAGAAACATTTAAATATGATTTAAACAAAGACTTGGCCGAAAAGTTGTAAATATGTCCGCTAGATGTCACTACTGTATAGCATGCTATTTCTTATTAGGTTTTCCTACTTTTATTATTATATAATTCGGTTTTAATTGTTTCTATACCAATTATTATATTATTTTGATATTAATACTAAGATACTAAATGTTTCCAAGCAATATTATGAACATTATAATCTATTACTTATAAAAGTTCGCATTTAAATATTTAACTATTGTACATGTATAGGAGACCATGGGTTCTGTGAGTGAGTTCTTCAAGTTTCTTTTTATCATTGTTTTAACTTATTTGCCTTCATGTCGCTATTAAGATTCTGGAGTGATATGCTCAATGATAAGGAAATAAGTATATTTTATCAACGAGACTGATCGATTATTTAATTGATGCCCTTAAATCACACCTGCTGGAAATTCCCCTTGTTATCCGTAGCACGCCTGACGCCTTCGAACGGTGGTACTGGGGCAGGTTCGACTACTGCTGCTCTAACGATACCTCTATCAAGTAATCGAACTCATATGAATAAGCATATAAGTAATTTCTACAGAAATAAGATTTATATTAAACGAAAAGGCTCTACCGACTGATGAGAAAAGAAGGTTCTTCTATACAAAACCAAAAGGTTCAAAAGGACTGTCAACCCAACCAGGGAGACCGTTGCACATTTACTAAAACAGTGATAAGAGAAACAGTAACATTTTCCATTATGATCAGTTAATTAACAGCAAATAAAACGGAATCCAAATAATCTAAACAGAAGTAGCTTAAATTTTCCTTCATCAAACCCGAAAATTCCCGAAAGTTTTTGGAGAAATATAAGTGAACTTTTTCAGAAAATAGTATTGTACATACATACACCCAAGCGTGAGAATATACATATTGATAAATACTGTACAATAGCGGAATTAGTCGCGAATCGTGAATCCGTGAATCTTTCCTTCCCGCTCTGATTCTCACAGCAAAAAAATACTTAACAACGGTGGGGCAATTATTGACAATGTTAAAATTCGTTGCTCTCAGTCGGATTTGTACAGTATTAGAATTTTTTGATGTAGGATTTGTAGAGACGACATAAATCTGTAAAGTCTTATCTGAACACTTTTTTTTTTATTGTTTGATTCATTTTTATATTTTTCTGCTAAATATTAACATGCTGGATTAAAGAATACGTCCTTGTCTTACGCCTTTTAATATTAATTTATTTGTCCTCTCCATTAATGTATATGTATTTTTAAATCAAAGTGTCATCCTACTTATCCTGCAAAATTACGTAAAATGAACGTGGTGCTAAAGTTAATGCTAACTCAGAAAAAAATAGTTAAAAAGCCCCATCAGGCGCTAATGTCTATCCTATATTTTACTTGTGTGATGCCATTTGAGTCTTCCAGCACCTTACAAGTGTAATGTATACATACAGTATTCTTTCTAACTTTGTTGTCTTGTATGAATGTATGTAATGATAGTCCTTTACTTTTTCAGCCAAATAAACATGATTCGAAATCTTTTACGTCCGTATGAAAATCGTGCCTGGGCACAAAGTAATTGGGTATTAGTCCGTTTCTGGCAGGGATGTGGATTTGCCTTTCGTTATCAAAAATCGCCACACTTAAGTAAGAAGCTTGGTCCCAAGGTTCTGCATGCAGAAACAAGTCTTATTAATCAAGCAATAAGTAAGTATTCAAAGCTGTCTTTTGTCAGATTATACAAACTTTTTTTTTTTTTGGGGGGGGGGTATTTCTATATCTAGACGAATGCTTGATGTGGATATTTCTGTTGAATCTTATGTTAAGACAAGGATCATCGAGTAAAGTAACTGTCGATCAAAATAAAAGGCAAATAAGATTTTTAAAAATATATTTATATTGCAGTACATAGCGTAGGGTTTTTCTCAATGTAATCATTACCCAGATTTAAGCATAAGTTCTCGTATTCCATAGTAATTTACTTCTATTACCGGTTCGTTAAACCATTCTATGTTCACTCTCTAGAATGTCTCGTCTCAGAGTCACTGGGAAATCATTTCTTACCAAAACTCTCTTTCAGTTCTGTAGAGAGATGACAGTCCCACGGGCCATGGTCAGGGCTGTAAATCATGTGCTCGAAAATCCTGGCCTTCAGCCGAACAAATACATGAATGACAGCTGTGTGCTGTGTAGAGACTGCCAGGCCAG
>JAGDQP010014092.1:22115-46065 GCA_022664845.1 Lepisma saccharinum | reverse complement strand
AAAATTGTATTCAGAATGCCTCCGGCAGGGAAAATTTCCGACCTGCTAGAAGGGAGCGAATTTAATAATATTCTTGAAATCACCAGAGAAACCAAAAACGAACTCAAAATCCTATCGGCCAATTTGTCTGTTGAACGTTATAGGAAAGATTTTCGAAAAGATCCTGATCAACAAATTTCTAGTCATCAAGACATCTCATGCCGCTGCATTGAGCGCAAAGATCATTGCATATCATCCGTGCTTTTTTACATAAACAATGACCTTCACAGTTTTTATGCAGGAGCGTGAAATTAGTTTCATAAATTCGTCAGGTGCCGGTGCTTGAGTCATTGGGATAGGTAGAAGAATGTTTCCATGAGATTTCCATCCCCATTCTTCTGGATCAAGTTGTTTCCCTCTCCATAACTGCAGTTGATGGAAAACCCTCAACATGTGCATTTAGGCTGCATCTGAAGTCGGAGGAAGACTATCCAACTTCACTTCGATTTTCCTTGCAATTTCTCTATAAAACATTTATACCTGTAGTCATCAAGACATTTATCTGATTTGTCAGCTCCGTATAATCCAAGGACGAACATTTCTTCTGCTTCACAAATCTCATTCTTGGTAGCATCAGGATTATTGAAGATACTTACAGCATCTCGAATGTCTTTCTTCTCTCTTGTTAAGTAGTGCAATTTTCTTGGTCTTTCCTTTGTGAAAGAAGACTGAAATCGTGTCAGAACCACTTACCGCATGAGCGAACAGGAAGTGTTCTTTGAGGTTAGGGTGATTCTCCTTCAGTTGCGTGGCAGAGTACTTTTAAGGAAATTAAAAGAACTAATAAATCAATGTCCTCACCAACAATTGCAGTTCGTTGTGATTTTGTAACGTTTATGGCTGTGTTTACAATGAGTGTGTCAGCATCGTCTTTAGCTTGCAAGGCGCTGATGAAATGATTTTGTAATTATTCTGTTAGTACACCAATGGGTTTAGACTTGTTTCTTTCGTTAGAAAGGAAAATTTCTTGTTAAACTGTTACTTGGGTGTCCTTCTTCACCTCGTAGTCTGCGCATCTTTTTGTGGCTCCGAGCTCTTTCAGCACTTTTTGTGTTTTTGTGTTCACCATATCCATCAAACATCACAGTGCTCAAACCATAATAATTTTTAAGGTAAACAATGTAAGTAGAGAGGATCTCTTGAAATGTGCCTTGACGAGGTCATAGCACACGGTGAAGTATAAAACCACCATCAACAACAAATTTACATTCGTTAGGGTGCATTGTCTGTGGATCCATTGTGTCGAAACATGAAAAGAGGCTTGATTTGACACATTTTCTCATTCTTCGTTCATCAAATAGGGATTGTGGTAAGGAGGAAAGTTCATATTTAAAACAGTTCTTCAGTTGGCTGTCGTCGTGAACTGTTTTTATGAATCTTTGGAACAGTAAATTCGTATTTACAGGCACAACTTTTTCATAAAGTTTTACAGTATTATGGTTCATTGGGCTTAATGGAATCACTTTGTCTTTCATTTTTAATTTCAAGTTCTGGGAGTTCTGACCTACTAAGCCATTCATTATAGCTTTTCCTATTTCCACACTTCTGTGACAGTTGATGGTGTCATCTGCACTGGCACCTGTCGATAAGGATAATAATTCCTTGCGTTCCACAAATGGACAGTGTATTTCAAGTCAGCTCACAAATATCTTCGTATCTTGATCGTCCTTTCCATTCTTGTTTTTCCGAGATCAACATGTTGGCTCACTGTGACCGGCCTTACATTGCAAAATTCCTCGAAGCTTTCAGTCGCCTCAGATGAACTGGCGCGCCTTGTATCCAGTTTGACACAACACTTTCTGACACTCCTCTTCCTCGACTCAGACCTCCAAAAGTCACCATATGAAAGTATTGCATCCAAAGTTTTGCAGTTGGTCCTTTTTCAGCTGTCGATGTAAGGCAATCTTGAAATTTGTCTAAAGGGATCCTTAACTACTGCAGAGCCATTAATGGATTCGTAAGTACCTAATCCATTGATAGCTTCTTTGGCAATGTTTGATATTTCTACTTTCATCTAATGGGGAATGTCTATGCTGTTCAGAAAAATATGTGCTAATGCTCTTTGTTAACAAATGAGCTCAAATAGCCCTTGCGTAGTGGTGACCAGACATCATTTTATCAATTGAATTTGTAGCATAAACAGTGGCCCATAACTCCTTCAAAACGCTGCCTGACATGATGTGTCCGATGGCGCCCATGAAAGACATTAACAAAATGATAACATTTTCCTTTATGACAATAGCAGATAGTTAAAGCAGAACACAGTTCCAATCCTCGAACTTCAAAAGTTTTAGCCCAGAAATACAATGAGTCAACAAATTCAATGACTCACGTCAAGCGCTTATCAACTCTTTGTGTTGGCTTCTAAGTTAGGTGTGATTTCTCGGCATCTTCACAGACACATGAGCACGATATAAACAATCGACAGCTGAAATCTGTTTCAAGAATTCTTCTTCTTCTTTGTCTCGGTCTTTTCCCACTTATGTGGGGTGGACGTTTGTGATAAGTCTGCTCCGTACAGCCCTGTTTCGGAATTTTTGCCCTGTTTAACCTTCCTCCCTAAAGTCATTCTTTACCACTGTATGCTAGAAATAATAAATTATACATTGTATTCAAATCAGTAACAAACTGAGATCAAGAAAGCCACAAAAAAGGGGCGAGGACAGCCAATCATCTCACCAAAACGCCTAGTGGTCTGCGATGATCCTTCGTGTCTCTAAAAATATGGACTTTACTTTAAGAGTTGAATAATGATCAATTAATCCCAAAAACATTTCAATAATCCTGCAAAAGTGACAACTTTTAGCAAATTGATAATTTCATGATCCGAAAAGTGGCCACATTTTTTAGAGAATAAATTTACCTTTTGAGAGAAATGTAAAAGCTCTATCTAATAGGAAATTTTCTGCTCTTTTAAATTGGTCTAGTTTGTTTTCTTTCTAAAATTAACCGTTTTTGAGAAATTAGCCGAAAACCGAAGGAAGATGTGTGATCGTCCGCCATTTTCCAAGATGGCGGAGTTAGCACAAGGCGGATCATTCAGGACTTTTAGTATGTTGATTAGGACCAATATTACAACAATTCTGTGAAGAGAAGAATTCATTACTAATTATGTCCACGAGCACCATATACGAGAATCCTAATTCGACTGGCCGATACAATTAAGTTGCGTTATGTTATTATATATATAAGTTTACTTCTTCCCGTTTACTCCTTAAGTTTTGGTTCATATGTCTTGATTTATTCTTCTCCATATGTGAAATTTTTGTCGCAATAAAAAAGAAGGTCTAGTACTTTCTTCTTGATTTTGTCTTGTAGAATTTCAGGTATTGTCAAGTTTTTAGTTCTCTTAATTTCACGATTAGGGCATTTTCTGTTCCATCTCCGTTTATGCGGTTTCTTTGGCACTCGAGGACCACATGTTCATGCGTTGATGCCTCTCCACACACACACACCGGGATGCAGATTTGCCTAATTCAAACAGTTTAGCATAATACGGTCCGTGACCGCTGAGAAAATGCACTATTCCTCTGTCTGGGTTCCAGTCTTCCCAGCTTAATCTATGTTCAATGCTATTTATATATACATGTAGTCTTCGGGATTTAGTGCTGTTGTACCAATCGGTTTCCCATTCTCTTAAGCTATTTTAATATTTCTGCCGTTCTAACTAAGTCCTCTTTTTTAACCAACATTGCGCAGTTGATTTTTTTACTTCACAGTTTAAGGGGGGAATTTCTAAGACAGTATTCAACGCGATCTCCGGTGTGATCCTGTATGCTCCGGTCATTCTTAGTAATAATGCTCTTTGTGCTCTATTTAATTTTTCGTTGAGTATTTTATTTTCGTTCAGTCTGTGAGCCCAAACGCTGGCGCCACACATGCCTATTGCTCTTACGATCTGATTATGGTAAAGTTTGATTATTCTGAAGGGAAGTCTATATTTTGTGCTCGCTAATGTTATTAATTTGTTTCCTGTCTTTACTAATTTATTCATTGTGGTCTCTCTATGTTCGTGGAAATTCATCTTTTCGTCAATCTTAATTCCTAAATATTTAAATTTTTTAACTCTTTCTACATTTTTATTTTCGTATTTTACTGTAGGATTTCTATCTAATTAGTTTTTAAACGCCATATATTTGGTTTTGTTTACTCACATGTCTAATTTGTTAGTTTTACCAGGTGTGTAAATATGAAACCGGAATTTGTGCATAGACGGCGTTAGCTGTCAATGTTGTTACCGTAAAACTCCGTCCTTGGCGACACGTTCTTGTTTTGACTGCTGTTAACGATTTGCAACTCACAACCAGACAAGTTTCATGTCATATTGTAGTGTTTAATAGCGTTGAACATGGCGCAATTTGTACCTACAAACTACGATGTGCGGACAGCATTGATTTTTTCTTACTATTTGAAGAAAACTGCTGCAGAATCGCATCGCATGCTTGTCGAAGCTTACGGTGATCATGCACTTGGTAAGTCACAGTGCTATGCGTGGTTTACACAATTTAAAAGTGGCGGTTTTGACGTGAGAAACAAAGTACGTGGAAGACCACCGAAAAAGTTTGCAAACTGCGAATTGCAAGCTTTGTTGGATGAGGATGACGCTCAAACACAACAACAACTCGCGGATCAATTAAATGTGACACGAGAAGCAGTTTCCATACGTTGAAAAGCCGTGGGCAAGATTCAGAAGGTGGGAAAATGGGTTCCACATGCTTTTACTAAACGACAGCAGGAAAACCAAAAAAAACAATTGAGAAAATCTGCTCGCCAGATACAAAAGGAAATCATTTATCCATCGAATTGTGACTGATGACAAAAAGTGGATCTATTTCGAGAACCCTAAGCGTAAAAGATTATGGGTAACTCCAGGAGAACCGGCAACATCGACTGCAAGACCAAATCGCTATGGGCGGAAAACAATGCTTTGTGTTTGGTGGGATCAAAAGGGAGTGATCTATTATGAACTGCTGAAACCTGGCGAAACCGTTAGTACCCAACGTTACCGACAACAAATGATCGATTTGCATCAAGCTTTGCGTGAAAAACAACCAGAATATGACCAAAGATAACATAAAGTGATTGTGCTTCACGATAATGCACCCTCCCACACAGCAAAACCGGTCAAGGAAACGATTACGACGTTTGGCTTGGAAATCGTTCCGCATGCGGCTTACTCACCAGACTTGGCGCCTTCCGATTTTCACTTATTTGCATCCATGGGACACGCACTTGCTGACCAGCGCTTCACATCTTACGAAAATGGCTTGATGACTGGTTTGCAGCACAAGAGGCATAGCTTTTTTTTTGGTCTGGCATCCACACATTGCCGGAACGATGGCAGAAATGTATCGCTAGCGATGGCCAATACTTCGAATAAAATAGTTCTTAGCATTGTCATCCAATCACTGTGTCTTTTCTGTACATAAATTCCGGTTTCACATTTACGCACCTAGCACCACCAATGTCTTAGTTGCTCCGTAATTATTTCGATTTTAGATTCTAATTATTTTCGTGTATTGCCTTCAATTATAATCACAACGTCATCCGCATATGAATAAACTTCTTTTAATCTTTTCAGTTCTCCCAAACATGGATTTATACATACATCCCAGAAAATAGGTCCACAAACCGAACTATGCGGGCATCCGTTGTTGGAGATCCGTGCCAGCTTTTCATTCAGAGCCAACAAATAGATTTTCCTCTCTCTGTAATAATCCTGGAGTACCTTCATTAAGTAATTGGGAATATTTATTTCCTTCAAGTATACAAAAAGCGCTGACCACCATAGGTTATCGAAACCCCTCTGATGTCAATGAAGAGGGCCAATGCATATTTTAATTCCATATTCCTTACTTCGTTGCAGAACTTATTCAGCTCATCTTGCGTTGATTTGCCTTTTCGAAATACCTTTTCAATTTACCTTTTCGAATTCAGTGTAAGTCATATTTGCGCTTGCGATTTAAAAATCACCTAAAGGGAAAACATATCTTTATTAGCAAAGGTGGTTTGACTAGATAAGGAAGGAAACATTTCTCTGCGCTCAAATACTTGAGAAATATTCTACTATTCATCTTGATAATAAAAACTCAATTGGAAATGAATAATAGTCAATTATCCTATAAAAATACAATATTCCGGTAACAGAGACAATTTTCGGCTATTTTATAATTTCAAGACAGGAAATCACCACAATTTCTGGAAAACCATGAATACTGAAGAAAAATGTGAAAGTTCTATTTAATAGAAAATGTTTTACTCTTTCAAAATGGTCCACTTCATTTTCTTTCTAAAGTTACCCATTTTTTGAGAAATTAGCCAAAAACCGAATGAAGGTGCCTGGTCGTCCGCCATTTTCCCAAGATGGCGGCGTCAGCACAAGTCGGATCATTCAGGACTTTTAGTATGTTGATGAGGACCAGAATTACAATCTTGTGAAGAGACAATTTCATGCCAAGGAAGAAAATCACAAATATATCTCGAGGGGTGTCGATGTGCTGACCACACATCACCTCACCAAAAATGCCGTGTGGATGGTGATAGTTCCTTGGGGCTCTGAAGTCAGGGAGTCTAATTTAATTTAGTTTAAGAGTTGAATAATGATCAATTAATCCCAAGAACATTTGAATAATCCTGCAAAAGTGACAATTTTTAGCAAATTGATAATTTCATGATCCGAAAAGTGGCCGTATATTTTAGAGAATAAATTTACCTTTACCTTTTAAGAATTTACTTTTTGAGAGAAATGTAAAAGCTCTATCTAATAGGAAATTTTCGGCTCTTTCAAATTGGTCTAGTTTATTTTCTTTCTAAAATTAACCGTTTTTGAGAAATTAGCCGAAAACCGAAGGAAGATGTGTGATCGTCCGCCATTTTCCAAGATGGCGGAGTTAGCACAAGGCGGATCATTCAGGACTTTTAGTATGTTGATTAGGACCACTATTACAACAATCCTGTAAAGAGAAAAAATCATTACCAATTATGTCCACGAGAGGTACCTAATTCGATTGGCGTATAATTTAAGATAATGTACGACAAATGCAAACAAGCAATTATTAATAATAAATATGAGCATATAAAAATAAATTTTGAAAGAAAAAAGTGTTGACCCGAGGGGGGGTTTGAACCCGGGACCTTTTACTCAAGAAGCGAACGTCTTGACCATTTGACCACTAAACCAAGTTGGGAAATCTTGGTTTCGTCGTTGTATTTACAGTGGGTAGCGTCAGAGCCTGTCAGTATGACGTCGTAGGTGATGACGACTTCCGCCGTGTTTACTATCTTAATCGTCAAGTCTAAAACTTCACTTACTCCCTTCCCTAACATTGGTTCTTTACTTACTTCAAATTGGGAATCCTGGCCATAGAGACAATAGAATAGAGGGAGCTTGAGACTGCTTTATTGGCGAGGGGAGTGAACCCAAGAGACAGAAGGGATGAAGCATTTTCACATTGGTTGGCCCCATATTGAGCGCTACTCCATACCGAGTATTGCCTTCTCATTCTTTGTTATGGGAAGATAAATTATTAGTGATAATGCGCATGTCTATTGAAACCTAAGAAATATATCGTTGTTCGAAGAACATCTGTTTTGCAGCGAATTGACAATTGTAAATTACTTGAAAATGTCCCAGATGTGTTGTGCTGTACATTTTAGTAACACGATGGAAACGTGCGTTTCGAAATGGTTACTGACTGACGCACAGAACTCGGTATAGAGGGACTCTAATGGGGCCATACAGTATGGTTTAGACGCTGAACCGTAAATTTAAATTCATGGGACGACATGAAAGTTCTCTCTATCCAATCCTATGTTCAAACAAGAGAGGGGTCACGATATCTTGTCGCTGAAATCCATGTCTAACATAATACATCTGATAGAACATGGTGAGATATGGAGAAAAACAAAATTTAAGGTGCGGTGAACCAGGGTACAAGGGAGTAGGGCAGCAAGACTAAAGGGTGTGTGTGGCGGGGAGAAAAACCTCGAAATCCACTGACGTTAAATAAAGACAATATTTGTGTTTCAGAACGAAATCTATTACTTTCGGGAGGTGATGTCTGACATTGAAGCAAGTAAAAAACTTCCTACGAACAAGTAAAAAAGTTCTATCAATAGTAGCTGTTTTCGACTGTCGCTGTTTCTGTGGATCGCAGAAGGAATGTCAACTACTCGCTCGACTCGAGTCACGACTCGGTCAGACTCGAGTCGAGTCGAGTCGGTGCTCAGTACCTACTCGAGTCGAGTCAGTAGTCACAACTGCTCGAGTCGAGTCGAGTCGGCGCTCAGTAGCTGCTCGAGTCGAGTCGAGTCGGCGCTCAGTAGCTGCTCGAGTCGAGTCGAGTCGGTACTCAGAACTGCTCGAGTCGAGTCGAGTCGGAGCCCACTATGTGCTCGAGTCTAGCCGAGCCGGCGCTCACTATGTGCTCGAGTCGAGCCGAGTCGCTGCTCAGAGAGACTTACACTGTGACTCGGTTACAGTGAGTCGAGCTCGAGTGACGACTCGACTCGAGCGTTAGACTCTCCGCTCAAGCCGAGCGGATTGACATAACAGTCAGAAAAGGAGTCAGTGGACGATGTCATAGTAATGCAAAGTTATCTTACCTCATAATTTATACACAGCTATCTCGGTTTTCTACTTGTTCAGTTATTCGAGAAAACTTAGAACAACAAATTACGTTGCCAAGGAGATCAATAAACTAACTTCACATCGACTATCATGCTTTCCAGTATCATTGTTTCCAAAGTTAGTAGGAAAGAAAAACCAAATAGTGAAACTAAATTAACATAAAAAATAATAAAACACTTTTTAAAGACATTCTTTCCTTAATCAATTCGTACTAAAAAAAAAAAAATATTTATGCATGCCTAAAAAGAAAAGCATGAGGCGCGCTCTCATATACAGTCACTTTATAAATTCTTGAAACGACGCGCCACATTCTTTTCCTTTTAGCCATGCATAAACAAAATTATTTTTTTACTTTTTAGTACGAATTGATTAAGAAAAGATTGTCTTTAGAAACTTTTTTTCGAGATATTTCGATGTGAACGACTCGAGTCGCGACTCGGTCAGACTCAAGTTGAGTCGAGTCGGTGCTCAGTACCTACTCGAGTCGAGTCGAGTCAGTGGTCACAACTGCTCGAGTCGAGTCGAGTCGGCGCTCACTATGTACTCGAGTCGAGTCGAGTCGGCGCTCACTATGTGCTCGAGCCGAGTCGCTGCTCAGAGAGACTCACGCTGCGACTCGCTTACAGTGAGTCGAGCTCGAGCGACGACTCGACTCGAACGTTAGACTCGCCGCTCAAGCCGAGCGGATTGACATCCCTACTCGGAAGATGAACTTTCTAGAACATTCTGAAAAGTTGGTTATCAGCTTAATATAAATTCTTTTTCTTAGTCGTTCTTTAACTTTCATAGTGAACGCTTCTACCACCATGGAATATTTCGAGAATTTAAGTGCGGACGAAGGCGATGGACCTTTCCCGGCGAATGCAGCTTCTTTTGCCGGATCTTCTTCAAGTCCTGAAGTCGAGTTTTCTTCAGATAGTGAAGAATATGTTACTCGCAGTGATAGTGTTTTACAAGAGAGACAAGTCTCATGTAACTGTGCGAATTTTAATATTGATGATGAATGTATAATCGAAGCCATTGAGAACTGGGAATATAAGAAAACCGTCCATTAATATTTGTGGTGAATGTTTTTATAATTTGCGTAATCGATTGATGCATCGACGTCTTACACGATCTACAGATGAAGACAATGCATTGAGGAGAAGAACATATAAAGTGATTGTGGATCCTCTGAATTTTTATCATATTTATAACGTATATTTGCTAAATCATCCAGACTTTAATACTAGTGAAATATTCGAATATTTTTTACGATATTTACTGTTATTAAATGTGGATGAAGTGAAAAGTAAACTGTTAGATAAAGACATTAATGGTAAAAAGGACAGTGAGTGAGAGTGAATGTTTGTGGTAAACACTGTGATTGTGTCATGTTAGTAATTATGAAAAGACACTTACCATTCAAGCTAAGCTGCATTCATTTTGTACAATATTTTTCTTAAAGTTAAGAAAATAAATTAATTTCAATACTCTATGCTTTTTATTTTTTTCTTTCAAGGATTTATGAAATAAAAGATTTGGTTTTTAGTTTATATTAAAATGTTATTAACATTATTCTTTTTGTTTTATATTAGTTTTCACAAGTGATTTTAAAACTTCATCATTTTTTCGAAGATTCTTAGTATGAAAATAAGAAATTACACTTTTTCCTCGCACACTGAAATATATAAAAGCTATACAGACTAATCCGCAATGAATATATTTTTCATCTTGTATTTGAATTTTATTTACACGATATACTGTACAATTTCGATTTAAAAATTTCACAATTGGTTTTGTAGGTTCAATACCGAAACTATCGAAGTATTCACCTCTTATTTTTATCAATGTAAATAGGAGTCCAGAGTGTCCCAGGTAAACTTGATGCACTTGGATTAACCATTAATGATGCTGGATATTGAGTTCGTTTGGTAAAGTATCCACAGAATATCCAGTAAACGTTATTGCACTATTAGTCTTGAAGCACAATTTTTAAAATTTCGTTATTCCACATCTCAATCACTAATTGCTTAGGTTTATACCCTGTTCTGTTTTCAGGTAGGATAAAAGTACGTAAATGATAATAATTTAAATATGTTCCATATATTGAGGCTTCTTTTAAAGCACAACGGAAATTTGTAAACTTATGAAGATGGTGAGCACAACGTTGCGAAGGAAATGCTAAAGCATTATATTTTGGACATTGAATGTTATCTAAATTAAACACTGTTCTTTGTAGAAGTGACTCAATAGAAAGTTGTCTTGCTTTCGTATGTGAATAAATATTAAGACTGTGAGAGGTATACCTTGTAAGTATGTTTTTAATTTCCCCGTATTCAACTTCGCCGTCTATCCATTCTAAACCGAATATATGCTGGGTTAAATAATCATTAGAATATCTTAAACCTGGAATAATTTTTGACAATGGAAAAGGAGGTTTAAATAACTATGATTGCAAACTATTTATATCTAAATGAACTAGGGCTAATTCCTTCACGATGTGATTATTTTCCTGATTATTATCGAACGCTGAAAAGTGTACGACTGTCCACATGGTTGATTTCAAACTAACTTACATTTTACATGGTATGATCCATATACACGTATATATTCCGATCTTTATCGATTTGTATAAGGAAATCAAATTGAGCGTAAATTATTATAAATGAAATGGAACGTGCTGGTGCTTGACTGACCCCTATTTTGAGATTAACGGGAGAATTCTTAATAACATCCCATGTAGAATCATCTAAAGTATTAGTAGGAGAAAGAATAAAAGCATAAAGAGTATATCCATAGGGAAATCAGAATATGTGACCGCATGACTTACATTTTTATGAAAAATACCAGTTCCAGAGAACAGGGTGTGATAACTTAGAACGTATAGGTGATTTGCATAATCTGTAGTAAGCGGAATGGGAGGGAAAATTGGGATTAACTTGTACTTGCAACTTGTTAATATTAAAAGTTTCAAAGTGGAATATATTTTCATGGTAATTTCAATTGAATGCAGAGTTTGCAATAAAACATATTACGAGTCCTTTAGGTACATTTCCAATAAATATATTATCAAGATTATATGATGTAACATTAGCAGGAATAGTATGTACTCTTGTTTCAACTCTAGTTAATGGTAATTTTGCAGTATCATGACATAAAAGTGTTTAATTGTAAAGCTAAATCTGCTGAACTATTAATTCGACGAACATAAAGAATATAATCTTCTAATTTAACTCTAAATGTTGAATTTTCAGTTGCCATTAAACAAAATGCATTTTTACTACGACTTAATTTATACGAAGATTAACTTTATTTGGAAGAATTCGATTTTATTTAGAAATATTTTGTATGAAGGCGTCCATACATATCAATGGAAGCGCTTCCAGCACCAAGAGATTTTCGTTTATAATAACCAGCATTATTTTCATTCAGAGTATTAAAATGTACTGCAGTATCTTTATACCATAATTCAGTGGTTAAATGAGTTTTGGACGCATCTTCAGAATAATTAAGTAAAGTTTCATAATAGGCTCGCAACGGATATGTACCATTAGAAGATGAAATAATTTTATCATTTAAAGGAACATCTACTTGACTAAAAGTGCGTGTAAGAAATTATTCACCGTTGCTACATTATCTGTCACAACGGCTGGTGGTCCTGTTGCTGCTACTTGTAAATTATCTCCATTTCCCCATAATACTTTACACTTAACATAAAGATAAATATGTGCGGGATGAATATATTCAGCAGTATCTGCAGGTACAATAAATTCTATCGGTCCCTCAGATAAAAGTGAAGAAATTGTCGATACTCTAACATACGAGATGATTCTATAGCAGTTTGTGTCATACGGACAGAAACTATACCGAATTCATCTTACAGCATTCAGCGCTTTTAAGCGTAAGAAAGGACATGTTTAACTAAAAATATTTCTACTTTTCTCCCTTTTTAGATATACCTTTCTTTTTAATATTGGTGGTCCAATACGTACGGGAGCCTTACGTTTACGTGCCTTTCTTTTACCGCTTCCAGTAAGCAACTGATTAACTTTATTTACCTTTTAAAGAAGAACCAGCTTCGCGAACTCGTGCTTTTAAAGATTCTTTAATAGGACGGTTTTCAAGCATATCCCTGCAACTTGAATTTCTGTTTGTACATCTTGCCGTCCAACTGCTTTTGCACCTTGTTTAATAAATGGCATAGCAAATCTAAATATTCCGCGGAATAAACTTCCAATCCCATGTCCCCATTGATGAACAGGTCCTGTGAAGTATTGGATACGTCTACTTCTATGTAAAACTGATTGCCTTTTCATTTTAATGATAAGCGCTTAAAGTGAAGTGTTATGGTCAGTGTCCCGAATGCAAATGGTAAATTTCGCCCTGCATGGTCCTTTAGAAGTATTCAACAGTACAGAGGAAAGTTTTGATAATGGGAAATAATGTACATTCTGAAAAGTTGAGGTTTGTACTTTTCCGTGATTACTATTAGTCATACTTACAATTCGTAAAAGAGGTGCCTTAGTATCACCTACAAAGTGCGGTTGAATAATATCTGTATACACAAATATTTGATGATGATACCCATTATCTAAAAATGGTTGTTTAGGAATTCGATTATATTTTGAAATATTAATATCCGGTTCAAATCCCAATTGTAAAACTAATATCGGTGATAATCATAAAGATTTTAGAGTCTCATCAACTTTTGCGCTTACAATATTGGACTATTCAAATTTTATATTTGAATTTATTTTATTCAATTCATCTACTAATTGTTGAACGGTAGAATAATATCCCACTGTTATATTATGTTTTTCATTATTATACCATAATATATTTTGTCCATTAATTGCATTATCACAAGTTAATGGAATATGAATTTTACTTAAACCTACTGTCTATGTATTGTTTAAATGAATTTGATTATTAGGAATATTGAAAAAATGTGTAAGAGTGTTAGTAGAGTAAGTTACTTCCATCAGAAGAAAGTGTAATGTAAAACTATTCTCAGTAATTTCGGAAAATATATTCTTCTAAAATGCAGTGTCACGCTTGACGTTCCAAATTGAAATGGTAACTTTTTCCCTAGTTTATCCTTTAAGTCTACTTGCAGAGTATCAAAATATTTCTTTTCCACTTTAACATATTGCTGACAATCAAATGTAAAAGATTTTATCTTTCTATAATGAAAATCTTGAATTCCAATTTTTCGAATTATCTATCCATAAAGAGGTTGATCTTTTACAATATCAATACAAACATTAATTTCTGAAGGAATATTATAATCAAGATTCGTGTGAAAAGGCGCTGTAATATTAGAAACCTTGGTTTCTTTTTCGGATTCACTGGATAGAAGTGAACTATACGTGTATTTACTTTTGAATAACTACTGAATCCTAAAATTTTTTGTAAAGCAGGAGTCATCGCAAATAGATATTGTCGATTAATAATTCGTTTATATGAAATATAAACTTTATCTCTACTTTGTTCATACTAAATCATAATTGGATTTTCATCTACCTCATCATTAAAGATTCGTTCAACACTAATCATTTCCACATTTTGAAATTGATCTTTAAGAATACCGCTTTCATCAAATACATGAAAATTTTCCTCCCCCTATTGTTTACTTAAAGCTATAGGAATAATATCTAAAACTGATTGAATAGAATCATAATATCCAGGTGGAAATTTTATATTCTATTCTATTTTATTTTTATCGCGTAATTGAATAATCTTCTTCCTGAATATTATTAAAACTCCATGGAATAAAAAGAGTGCTTAAACCTACCACCCAATTTCCCGTTAAATAAATTGAATGATAAAGTTTCGTAGTATATGAACTTGTCTTATTTTTAAAAATATTATTGGAAACATTTGATGGTAAGGTAACATAAAACTCATCAGCTTGTTCCTGATACATCATGTTTACGACTGAACAGATTTTCGTTGAACCCAGCTATCCATACAAGAAGGATAACCTAACCATTTGACAAAAATCCAATTTTTTACGTTTTAATACTATTTCAACTAAATAAGTTTTCCTAGAAAACCTTTTTGTAATTCCTGAGGATAAAAGATACCTTTAAAGGGATCACCATTCCAATCTCGAATTCTATAAGTAATTGGATGACTTTTAATGCAACGACCCACTATAAATATTTCCCGAGACCATTTTGGTAAATAGCCTTTTTCTAATTCATGTTTATATTTACTAACACGAATATAATCTCCAGCTTGAAATTTGCATTTTTCTTTAACATTCTTTAGCTTTCCATATAATCTTTGCCAAATTTCATTAACGTTAGAATCGTTTACTTCTATATGAGCATATTCAATGGTTGAATGTTTAGTATAATTATAACTTTTTACAAGATCTTGTGAAACATGAATATAACAATAGGTCTTTTCTGCAGTAAAGTATTTATATTTTTTTCTTTTAATTTTCGAATAAAACGTTCCACTAAGGCGGCTTTGATTTCAGAATGTACACTATAATGATTTACTTGTAGATTCAGTTTCTATATTGTACTATGAAATTCAGTTCCTTAATCAGTTTGACAATGAAGTAGAGGTAATTTTTCTTATTGAATATATAATCTATAGCTTTTGCAATAACAGGACCTGTTTTATTTTTAACAGGGATACAAATTGCATATCGACTGAAAGCATCAATACTACATAAAATATATTTATATCCATCATTATACTTTGACACATTTTGCATATCTGCTAAATCCATTTGTACTAATTCATTAGGTGGAGTAACATAATATTGCTTACGGGGAAAATGTTTACGTGCAGGAGCATGTAAAGTATATGTATCTTGTGAAGCTAACCATTTTCTTACCTTTTTCTGAGAAAGACCTGTTTTTCTTTTTAATTTGGAGATATCACTAAAAATTTGAATTTGCATAAGCATAATAAATTTTATGAAAGGACATCATTTAAAATTTTTATTCCGTATAATTTTTAAAGAATGCAGAAAAACGTTTCTTGATTCCTTTACGAATAGATATTTTATTTATTACTTTCTTAGTGTTTTTTTCTTTATAACTTTACTATACTTTATGACATTAATGAAGCTTGAACCTGCATCGCATTGAAAATTATTAATTCTAATGGTATATTAATATTTTGTAATAATTCTTTAAATTCTTGAATACCAACGGGATTTTTAGAAGACTTTCGAGTTCTTACTACGTCACTAATAAGATCGATAATATTTGTACCGGAAATGACTTTATTATCTATAGATACAGCACCAGTCTGATCACAACCTATTCGATTGGGAGCTTGCAGGAGATTTAATAATAATTGAGTCTTTTTAGGAAATGATTTTGGTACTGAACTAATAACATATTGAATCATGGTTAACATATTTGTTTATTGAGAATTGTAAACGGCCAAGACAATTAGTTTCTGTGATTGAGGAGTATATTCAAAATAACGATGTAATGCTTGCTGATACATGCTCCATTTTCTTCTATGGAAAGATGAGTTCACTCTAAAATTTCATCCATTTCATTATCTCAACGTGTTTGATGGGACTTAACAGACTTCATAGTGGAATACATTTGCGAACTTGCATATTCTGGAATGAGTACCATCTTTCGAAATTGTGAAGACATTTTTATCGGTTAAATAAATTTCCCGCTACTGCACTTAAAATAGAAGCTAATAATAATAATATTAAAGATAAAAAGGCACCACCTTTTTGCACTAATAGTTTACGTTTTTTCTTTAAACTAGATTTTTTAAAGAGAGAGTGCACGTAATGTTTTCTTATGTCGACGTAATCTTTCCCTCTGACGAGGAGAGAGTTTAAAGTTACCATTTAAATCATTTTACCTACTTGAGCAATAGTTCCAATTACACAATTATTTACACCTTTAACTTTTTTACACGCTTTTTACTTTTACATTTACAAATTGCACGGAGCTCATTTAGATAATGTTTTATGCTTGACATTCTGATGCTGACTTAGTTTAATTTGGTTTATTCATGTCTTTTACATGTGCGTAGATGTGCACAGTTTTGTCGGGGAATATATTTGTTAGTAGACAAAGAGCCTTCGGTATAAATTGAGTTAAATCAAAAAGTAAATAAGAATGAGGTTCAGTAGGAGCATTTTCAAAGACTTGAATGACTTCTTTACTATACTGCGGCATAACTTGCCTTGCTAAATGTCGTATTTGTAACGTATCTCTAGGATTCTTAAAAAACTAAAATATACTGAGCGTTTAAAGAGACATCGCATGCATATTTTCCTTTAGGAACTATAAAAATTGCACTTAAATTTTTATGATGAGCGAATTCCGTAATTTTTTTGTCACGTCCACGTTAGTTTTCGTCATTAAATCATCGAGAATTAAGTGAATTTTTTTAATGTCAAAAGTATTCATATCAGGAATCCCAAAATCAAATCGAATATTTCTAATTTGACTAGATAATTTAGGTATCACAGCTCCATAGCTCAATATTATTTCATTAAACTAACTAGAAAGCATCGTTCCACCATGTAATAATAATGTATTTACAAAATAACTTTTCCCAGCCATGCTAGGACCAATAATTAAAATAGTATTGGGATGCTGAAAAGAAAGAAGAACCATCATGGGTTAATGGCAAAAGATAATTGAACTAGGAATTATTAAATTTTCGTTTTTTATATCCAAAACATAGAGTTTCGAATTCATTATGACATTTTCGTTTCGATAGTACATTTTGATGAATTTTAATTTCAGATCTAGACATAATCTTGAAGTCTGGCTTCCTATAGGTAACATTTAGATTTCTTATAATAATTTTTGAATTTTTATTTTTAACTGAATTTAAGAAATGATCAAAATCAATGGTTTTTAAAGCTTGTGCATTTAAAGTTATACCCCGAATCTTATATGTCGGTTTAATTTTACCCGTCTGAATTTATCTTTTTTGTAAGAATAATTTATCGGTCCCAGCCTTACAAAGATGGGGATCTCCCAACCCTTTTAAATTTCATTGGTTAAATGCCTAAAATTACATATAGGAAGCAATGACGGTTCATTTTTCTTTTGCCTATGGAAAGCGGAATCAGTATCTGAATGTATAAGATTTTCTATACCTACTTTATCTAGTAAACTATATAATTTTAATCTAGTCCATTATGTAATGAATGCAGCTAAAATTACATTTGAGGAAGGAAGAGGTGTATTTACATTTTCTAAATCCTTATATGTTACTAGTAAGGATTTTGCTAAGATCAAAAGTACATTATGCACTTGTTCGAAGAATTTCTGCATAATTCCCAAACAGAGAATTCAGAAACAGGTTTGTAATATAACGAAAACAAGGGTTTTTAGTGATATTAATAGGATTGAGTTCTATGCTTTCATGTTTATCATACTCTTCAATATCTGTTTGTCCTCCTTAGCAATACAATCAGGTGAAAAACCAGAAGCTTCCTGTTTCATTTGTAAGAAGTTATTTACGTAGTCTTTAAATAACCCCTCTTGCATTTTAAACCCATAAATCTCATAAGTGTCTAGAATGGTATGCCTCTTTTCTAGACTTTCATGTAATTAAGGAGTGCAAAATGTACCAATGAAACAGCGCTCATTCACGGTGTGGTTACAGTTCCCGTTATTAATTTCTTTCATACAAGTACGACAGAGACCGAATACGAGGCGACAGTTTGCATTATATTTGAGTAATGGAATTGGTCAATCCTGGGGAGAGAGAGAACTTTACAATATACGTCTCCATGAATTTGTTTGGGATCAGGACATGCTTTTCCCAGATAAATACTAAACTTACCAACAAGCAGAGGCTTGTTTTTCATGACATAGGGATAGAGGGAACAGATGTCTGTAGGTTATAAATTCATCCTCTGCGCACTCATACAGTGTTTTGAAAACTTCTGCACGCGCCTACTTGAATTCATCCGTAGGAATTAATCCACCTTCAATATGTTGACAATAAGTTCTAATAAAGTTTCGAACTTCTGGATTTTCAAGTACTTCCTTATCCCAGTAACATTGATAGATTTCTACCAATTTAAGATTACAGTCTTCAATGTACTGTTTTCTTTTTATGGTAGCATTATGTCTGTCATGTAATATTTCGCCATTCATTTCATTAGAAGGAACTTGACGACCCTGCTTAATGCATGAATGGCCGTGAAATCGGCACCCATAGAACTCGTAAACAGTACGATGTTTCTCATCATACCCGTCCACTCTGAATAGTCTAAATCGAACTTCATCACCGTTTTTGGATGTATGAATAGTAACATCATTACCACTTATGAATTCCGTGTTCTTCAGCGATTGAAACGCCTTTTTACTTTGTGGGTTACGTTTTCCATAGCCAAAAGGAGGAATGAGATCATTGCTTTTTTCCTCTAAACATAGAGACCTAAAGCACTGCAACACAGACGCTGCTGTCGTACTTACTTGAAGGAAACACTGAATTCCCTCAGTCTTTTCTTCAATTAAGTCTGAAAACTTAATAACACTCTCCGTTAAAATTTTCACATCATTTCTGCAGTAGCTAAGCAATTCCCGTTGTAAGTTAAAGGTTTTTATTTTCACACTCCTTATATCAAACTTGTAACTCTTTCCGCTCAGTTTCTGATCTTCCCTCATTATCAAAAAGTTCGAGCGAAGGCCATTTTCGATTATAATTTTGATTTTCCTCGGTGTTTAAGAGGTAAGTGAAATCTCACTTGTTTAATGTAGCGTTTAATCCTAAAGGTTCCTGTACTTTTGATAATTTAACTCACAAACAAATAAGTGTCTCAAAAATAATATTGCGTAGAATCATTTGATTAATTTTACCAATTTTAATAATTTTAAATTTGTGGAGTGATGTGTTCTTTTCAATGAGTGTAAGCGCAATAAAAACAATCAAATCTTGATCCGTTATGCGCGAAGGCCGCCACTGTTTTAAATTTCGGACCTTCACGGAGGACATGTTTTAGAAAGCTTTGAATATCATCAAACACAAAATCTCTCTGACCTTGTGCCATACCACATTGAAAGCATTTATATTCGTCCTCCACAAAGCTCTTACTTTTAAAACACCGGTGAGACGCACAAATTAAATTTGGCCAGTGTTCACGCTCACCTATTTCATTTATCTTTAATATCATTGTTTCGAGGTCATATATGATATATAAAATCACTTTCATGTTTCGCTTTCACCTTTTGCACAAAACAGAAATTATCTTCTTTAACGTACAACTTGCACCTTCTACAGTAATGCTCCCCACTAACATGAATATTATTATCCTTATTCCTCCTTCGAGTATCGATGTTTACACCACACTGTGAATATAATTTCACATAACAGCATATAGGTCTTCCTTTCCATTTATTACTATGTTTATGAAAGCACACAGCGGAAGGAAATGTTCTTAAACACGTATCACAAGTTATTGCTCTCTCATCAGAAGGTTTCATTTAACGATACTCTTCACAGTGTTCACACATGTATTCACACTTATGAAGTCTACGATCAGCAATTGCCTTTAATCATAATTTACAGTAATAATGACTTCTTAAAAACGATATAATACTCTCAATTTCATCGAAATGATGGTTATAATAAAGAAGAAAAGGTTTCTTTTTGCTTTGAACGTTTCCACTATAAATTACTTCTGGGTCCCGACTACCAGGTTTTAAAGCATACACTACAATTTGAAACTGATTACCACTAAAATACTGGAACTAATCAATGTTGTTGATATCTCCACCGAGACTAGAAATTTTAACTCGTGCCTTTGTGCATAGGGCTTTAGCTTTTTCTTCCTATTTTAAATGAAGTTCTTTCATGTACGTTACCTTATAATACGGAGATAAAGCACGTAAATCAGCTAAAACTACCGCCGTCGGCAACCAATAATACAAGTTAGCTCCCAATTTAGGCACAGGAATAAGGTGTGATTTTAAATACTCCTCCAAGGGTAAATGCATATCATGAATCCATTTCCTTTTCCACGAATAGGGTTGGTAATATCTGCTTTAACGATCACGCTATCAGCCAATAGAAAACATTCATTCGAGTTGGGAATATTCTTAATCGATCGAAAAATGTGTTCGGTATTCATACGTTTTCGCCACGGAATGTAAATGTCTCCCATTGACGTCATTACTACTCTCTATGCTAAAATCGACCCAGGATTGTGGATCATCATTAAGCAAATATTATTATGCAAATTCAAAACGTTTCTCTACATAGTCAGCCGGCGTCAGAGTGGAGGTACCGGCTTTTACACGTATGGAGATTTTCCTTCCAGGGTATCTGTCGTACATCCGTCCATGCCGTAAAATTGTCTTCTAACTCACATTAAGAGTTTATTCCAATTTCCAAAGCATTATTGAAAGTACCCACGCAGTATAAACCCTCAATTGTTTCAGTAATATCGAAATAATTTTACAACTGAATAAAGTTATACCGAAAAACATAACATTACAGTCCCATTATAATCTCTGGGTGTACGGTTCCTAATAACGCAAACTGCATTTCCACCGATTTCGAAGACTGAACTGAAACCAAACAATACAGTCCTCAAACAGGGCCCAACAGTTCTTAAACCAAACCAAACCATTCTACAAACCAAACCGAACCCTTTTCCAAACCGTACCTAACCTTTCCCAAACCAAACCGAAACGGGTTAACCGGTTTTGGAACACTTGTAACTGCAAGTGTTCAGTAGACTTCCTTGGCATTCCATAATTTAAAACCTTAAATGTTCCAGCAACAGCAATGGCGGCCGCAGCAGAAAAAATACTATTTACCGACCGGCTTTTCCGAACCCGATCGCGGGGCGGCGGCGGTAAAAATACTGTTTACCGACCGGCTTTCCCGAAAGACGAGCAAGTGGCGGCTGCGGCAAAGATACGGTTTACCGATCGGCTTTCCCGGGCACCGAACGTGTTTTTATAACGCCCTGTTGCAAAGACGTTTTTGATCGCTCGTTCCCAAACACGTTTTAAAAGCGGTTCCAAACACATTTTTAAAATGGTTACACCGTAAATAAACTTGGTTTAATAAATACAATTAAATGGTAGGGATGGGCTTTGCCCTGTTACGCATAGGCTAAATCATAAAAATAATACATTATTATTTAAATTTTAATTTAATAACCCTAAAAGAAACACTAGGTCCTTTAAAGAAAAAATATGTCCGCAACTATTCAATGTAAACATAAAACTTCCACTCGTAATTTCCCCTAGTGCTCCCCTACTTTATTACAAGCACAGAAAAAGTCTAGGTGATCTCTGCTTTTTCTTCATTCATGTGCACACATTATTTGAAAAAGTACTGAGATCACACATATGTAAGTTACTACCCGTGCTATACCGGTCCTTGATTTCACCTACCTCCTAATAAAGATAGATAGTAATTTCCTGTTTACATGTTACAAGTTTTAAATTGTATATGTAATGTTATTTCCCATAATTTTTAGATTTTCACTAATCATTTCAAATACAATTATAATGAAAATATATTAGAATGAAAATAAACATAGATTTTTCTTTTCACTTTACTTGTACTATGTGTATAAACGTGATAAATAGAATGAACGCCATCGGTTGAGCTTTACGTAATTGAGTATTTTAAATGTACTTTCCATTTTCTAATAACTATTATTCCTTATAAGAAATAAGCAAACAACTTTTCAAATGCTTGTTTACCTGAAAATGTCTAGAAAGCAACTGTTTCTCATAAGGGCATGATACAACTGTATGAATTTCAGCAATTTTGGGTCCAAAGCTGTGTCTATTTCCAAAACATCCATTTGTTAAAAGTAAAGCTAAATTTTATTAATATTTTATACCGCTTTCTATAATATTTAATAGTCACACGAACAAATATACTCTGTTTCCTCTTTTATTCCGTTTCATCTAGTAATTTAAGTGTTTCTTAATGTGCTCTCTTTATTTTTCAAACAAAGATCCGCTAAACATTATTTTTATGTCTATGTATGCACGCAGTCAGATCGTTCCTCGTTAACAAAACTTTGTGAAGAAAATAAACAAGTTTTACTTATTAATAGAGCCCGGATGTTCAGGCACTGAAAAGTAATAAAAAAGGCAGGCAAAAAGGCAGATAAAAATATAAAAAAAAGCAGTCAAATTTGAAAAAAGGCAGTCAAGTTTGCAAAACAATAAGTGAAACGTGGAAAAGAGAGAGTAAAAATTGAAGAGAGGGACTTATTTTTATTAAAATTTAAAAAAATTATTTACAAATAAGAAATAACCAAGAATTAGTAAAAATTATTCAACTGTAATTTTTCAAGGGTAAACACTTTGATCTTTATTTCAATAATTTGATGCTCAGAAACCAATTTAGTTGCTTTTGTAACGAAATAGCATTCCTATCTGACGGATGCCGACACCAATAAAAATTTGCTTGCTGCACAATAAAAACAAACAACGCATACACTTAAAACAGTATTTTTAATCTTACCTGGCAGAAAACCAAGAAATGAACTTGGCAAATATTGATCCACTGCTTTAAACTAGACTAGTTTGTAAAAAGGTTAATGCTTAAAAGTATGGTTTTCATTGACTTTGCAAATTTAGCCAAAAAAATAAAATAAAATAAAAAAAAACAAAAACAAATAAACACGCGTCTCACATATTGCAGCAATAAAATAAAAAAATCACACACTTTGGTGATGCCAGTATTTAATGTTGCTTGTTGCACATCACAACTAGGATTTTCTTTAAGTTGTCAGCTGTGAAACACTGCCTTCTGTCAGACAAAACATTTTTCATTGCTGAAAAGGACCGCTCGACGTCAACGGATGTTACAGGGGCGTATTTGAAGCATGCTGTCAGGAGTGGATCCATTTCAACCGTGGCAGTATTGTCGCCCATTAGGATTTTGCCGATCTTCTCAAGTTCCTGAAGATCAGAATTGTCACTACGAACACGCACACATTTCTCACTAATTAACTTTCCTTTAGGGCCAGGAACAGAATTAATCGCGTTGACACATTCGTGAAAAATAGCCAGAGAAGACACAAGGGTTTGTCCTGATTTCTCAAGTTTAGTAATGGCTTCTGGCAATATTCTGTAATGGGCTGCAATAAATGACAAGTCACTTCGAACAGTTCCCAAATCTAGTAATTTTTTTACATCTCCTACAGCAGAGGATTCTTCTTCGGAGAAAGACTGGAAAATTTCAGCTAACACTTCAAAATTCTCTGCATAATAAACACATGCAGAAATCCATGTGCCCCATCTTGTCAGAATTCGTTGAGGAGGAAGAGAAATTCCTGGTGCCGAGTCCTTAAATTTCTGG
>JAGDQP010014092.1:6606-21715 GCA_022664845.1 Lepisma saccharinum | reverse complement strand
TTGTCCTGATTTCTCAAGTTTAGTAATGGCTTCTGGCAATATTCTGTAATGGGCTGCAATAAATGACAAGTCACTTCGAACAGTTCCCAAATCTAGTAATTTTTTTACATCTCCTACAGCAGAGGATTCTTCTTCGGAGAAAGACTGGAAAATTTCAGCTAACACTTCAAAATTCTCTGCATAATAAACACATGCAGAAATCCATGTGCCCCATCTTGTCAGAATTCGTTGAGGAGGAAGAGAAATTCCTGGTGCCGAGTCCTTAAATTTCTGGATTCTCGAGGGGGCCTTCAGGAACACTTTCTTTCCACTGGAAATTAACTTGTCTACGTCAGGAAACAAGCGTCGCACTTCCTCGACAATTCTATGAAGACCGTGCACTAGGCATGTAACATGCAGCATTGACGGAAATAAAACTTTCAGGGCCCTTGCAGCCTTTTTCATGTATGGTGCTGCATCTGAGATGAACAGGATATCGTTGTTATGGGTTATTCCGTCTGGCCATAGAAAATGCAAAGCGTTTGTGAAAATCTGGGCGATTGTGGTGCTGTTGACTCGTTCCATGTTTTCCGATGTTAAGAGAAACAACTTCGGTGGTTGATCAAGCTCCAATGGGCCAACAATTACGTTAGCGATGTGTCTTCCCGTGGCGTCGGTGCTCTCGTCTATGGAAATCCAGATCTTCTTCCCAATTAGTTCGGCGCGAATACGGTCAACTGTACTGTTGTAACACACGTCCACGTAATTTTTTCTCAGCGTAGACTCGCTTGGTATTGTCTCTTTTGTATACTTGTGCAAAAAAGCTCTCAAAGACTGATTTTCCACTTTCCACAGCGGTATGCCTGAATCAATAAATGCTTTGCATAAATCCAGAGAAAACTCGGATTTTCGGCTATGGTCTGTGAGAAATTCTGGAAGCTGACGTACTTTCACTTTTCCGATGTTCCTTGTTACGGCTAATTTATGTTTCTCTGACGATACATGTTGCGAAATGAAATATTTCTTCCCATGATTCACAGCTTTCTCACACACTTTACACAGAAGAACCGATCCATCAGTAGAAAAAATGTCACTACCAAATTCAGATACATAGCGGTGTAACTTCGTTTTCAAAGGCACAATATGCCTAGGAGGCATTTTCGCACGGTTCAGCACTGCAAATTACCTAAGAAAACTGGCTGCAAATAGTTGCTTAAGAAGGCGAATTCACTCTATTCCTAAGGTCAACAGACGATAATCGCTTATTGTGACGGGGGACTAAGTGCATTTGTTTGTTTATGAAATGTAGAAAGTTGCATTGTTATTTCTGCGATACCGATAAGAAATACAATGTTGCCAAATTACCTGTACTTTAATTTAAAGATGGTGCATGAATTGTTGCTGTTGTTTGATGTAATTAAATACATGGTGGCTTGGGAAGAACAAGATCACTGAATAACCAAATAAAACAGAAGCGAGAAATGTAATTTTAAGAAAATGCTTTGCCGTCGGTAAGACAAAAGAGGCAAAGAAAGGCAAAAGAGGCAAAAAAAGGCAATATAGCATGATATAGGCAAAAAAAGAGCAATACGGGAAAATAGGCAAAAAAAGGCAACGTAAAATCTCTTTCAGATTGCTCACAACCTTGGGATCGGTGCACATTTGTATCCAGTTATGCTTTAAAAGTGTCTGAAACTAATAGGCATTTTGCCTAAAATCCGGGCTCTACTTATTAAGCTTATTCTTCGTTAAAAATATACAGTATTAAAGAAAGTATGCACCCTCTTTAGGCTTGTTTTAAATACGTTTGGAACAACACTTGCCAAAATAAAAGGTAGTGTAATCATGAATAAACAAGTTACTACCTCTGCTAACCCGGTCATCGAATTCACGTCTTTCCTAATTGAGATAAATACTGATTTTCTGTTTACATGTCCCAAGTTTTTTAATTTCATATGTAAGGTTATTTCCCTTAATTTTTAGTATTCAATTAAAATAAAAAAAATATGTTTCCCAATGTGCTCTTCCTAAGCTGTTTCCTAATGTTTTCTCCCTAAAGGAGTTTGTTATTGCGCTCTCAATAAAGTGTTTCCTAATGTGCTCTCCCTATTTTCAAGTAAGGTAATATGCAGTAAACATTATGGCCCAATCCTAAATGCTTCCGTTCCTTCCTTCCTTTCTTTCCTTATGCTGAGAAACCAAAGGAGTCAAGGTGAGGAATCTTGGATGGAGTGTAGGAAAGGACGTTGTACACTTGGCGAATATGGCTACATCTGTGAAAAGCATTAGGAACGTAAACAACTTTGCAGCGGGTGGCGGTATAGGAATGGCGGTTGTGATATCGTAGGCAAAGAACCCCAATTTAAAAAGCACGGATAATTAGAAACGCAAACAACTGCGCAGTTGTACTTAATTGCAAGATGCTTTGATCGCATGAGTTTTCCCCTCTCCTTCGCTCGAGGGGTATCGTACGGCGCGTATTTTTAAGACAATGGTTTACACGGTCATATTCAAGGACGCCCATTAAGGGGCAAAGGTGGGCTTTCCCCTCCTCTCCTAGCCGGATAAAATGATGCTAATATGGTACAAAATGGGGGATCATGTCAGTCAAAAAAGAAGGCAGTATGTGTATTGGTGATTTTTGCACCCCCCGGAAATCGTAACATGGGCGCTCTTGGTCATATTCCTTATTCATTACTTGTACCGACCAGTTAACAGGTCTTTTATTAAAATTGCAATTCTAAACGTTGTTTTTGAAAGACTTTTAAGGGAACAAGGACACATAAACGTTTCAGTGCTTTTTGTAAGTTGCATTATTACATAAATCAGCGAAAAGGTTTCAAAGTGTTCACAATGCAGTGCAAAAGAAATGATACTAAAGAAATCAGCAACAACGTGATTCGTGCAACAAATTGCTGGAATTTTTACAGAGTAACTGCATATTATTTGAAATCAATTTTGTGATATTTTCTATTCCTCAATAGAACAATTTATATAGTGTGTTCAGTAAACAATATGAGCAAGAAGAATCATCCTGAATATCCGCATATCCTGTTTTGATGGTGGAATACAGCTGCACCTGTCATTATTAATTTACATAAGATGGATACAGCTCACCGTTGTCCCGTGGCTGGCTGGTGAAATTCTGTAAAACTCGAGGCGGACGTAGTTCAGTTGGTACAGCGCAGCGATTCCGCCAGTAATTTGTTTAGGGGGTATAAAGTCATGGAGGGGGTATGCACGGCTTCTATCGACTTTTAAACATAAATTTTAAAGTTTAGAGTTTTCTAGAAAATTTGGGGTGACACCCCCACAGGGGGTCTGGCAGAATCACTGGTAGAGCGTTAGATTCTCATTCTGGATGTCCTGTGTTCGATACCAGCGACGACCAACCTGACAGGGTTTTCCAGGGATTTTCTTCAGTCACATCAGGCAAATGCTGAAAGATACCTTCAACTTAGGGTCTGGTCGACTCCTTCCCTTCCTGGCCATCCTGGCTGAGGTTTTCCACAGTTTTTCCTCGGTCACGCAAAGGAAATGCCTGGATGGTACCTTCAACTTAGGCCCTCGCAGACACCTACTCTCACCCTTGATATGCTACTTCATCTCTGTATTTCGTGTTTGCCACCTAACTCAGATGTCGAACATGGACCCTTTACTATATTGATCACAGGGTATTACTTTTTGGATCTTCCAGGTTCTTCCAGGTTTTCTATCCTTTTACTCAATGGGGATAAATATTACCCCAGCACACCAGTGGTGTTACATTTATCCACCACACCACAGGAAGGTTAAGATGCCTACTTGTAGGGAACCCAGGCTTTCGCACATGGCTGCGACGAAACTTAATATTACTATATAGGTCTTGGCGTAGTGTAGAAATGCTACACTAGCAAAAACATAATTGTTCTGCCGCAGAAATAAAATATGGGTAATTGGAAAACGAATTTATTTCGTTCTAGTAGAATACTAAAACGGTTACAAAAGTGAGCTCTCTGTGAGTTACCAGTATTGGTTTCTTACGTGCCTTTATCCGACATACAACTTGATCGTACAATATTTACAATATAATTCTTCAATGAAAAGAGTAACATACTTTAAGTAATAGATAGGGGTAAACAAATTATTAACAGGTTTGTTTCTATTAACATTTTCCATTCATTAAGTAATATTTCGTAATTTAAAGTTGATCATAATTTTATAGTGCACTTTTGTCTGCCATCTGTTTATTTAGTTTTGCGTTTAATCATAGCTGTTCTCGCAAACAATAGACTGCTACTTCGCCTTGTGCAATTTCCACATGCAGTGCGGAAGCGTATAAAAGTGTATTCAAGCCTTCATTCATTCCTAATACGCATTGATTAACAATATAATTACTTCCATAATCACAGGTAATATCCGAAACAAGTAATATAATAATTTATACAGCATTATGTAACATATGTGCGTTGTCTAACTTTAGTGCACAGGGTAATTTTCTCGTACATATAGCATATGTTCATGTTAGTAACTTTACCTACTAGCAAATGTTTTATAACATAATTTCATATCAATCTGTGTTGGTGTTGGCGAAAGAAAAAGAGCCTTAGGTTACCATTTAGCGTTCGAAGCTCTTGGCTATAAAATATCCAGAGGCCTGCCAGCTATTCACGTATTTACAGGATGTGATTCTACGAGTAAAGTTGGAACCAAAAAGCAGACACTCAATCTAATTAAAAAATCAGAATCATTTTTGGATGCACTTCAGCTTTTGAACGAAGATCAACTTCCTGCCGAACAACTACAGCAATTGGAAGTTATCCATTTGAAGATTGTGCGGAAAAGGGGCACGTCATGAGATGAAAGTCGTTACATCCACTTCTTGTCCAACCCATCAGCAGAAACCGATATAAGTTGCTTGCCTTGCACTTCAAATAGCTTCCAACACCACGTGTTGAGATGCATCGTCCAGCTGTATTATTGGACAAAGTCAACAACTGCCTTTGTAGAGCCTCTGGACTTAACTAATTATGGATTCTACCTAGATGACAAAAACAGTTTACGTCCACAATTAATGACGAATACAGCTCTACCAGACACCTTGATTCCACCGTGCAAGTGCATAAACTGTTCTAAACCATCTTGTCTATGTTTCCAAAAGGAAAATTCTTGCTGTACATATTATTCTAGTAAAGATAAATGCAAGAATGTGTTTACAAAACGTGATCTGGAAGCAGATTAGTATAGTTAATGGTATTGTAATGAAAGAACTTTTATGAAGAAAGTATAGTATTGAAATAAAGTAAGTGAAACCGTTTTTTCCGTTGCTCTACCTTTATTCGTTCTCAAGATAAAGCGTTCAAGTAAATGGCGCTCCCCATATCCCCCTTCTCTCCGCGTTGTCGACAACGCGGGGGCTGACGACATGCGTTTTTAGCATCACCTAAGTATCCAGAACAACAATAAAAATTAAAATTGCGTCAACCTTTCAGTGCATGCTCAACCTCCCTTAGATCCCGTACTAGTGTATTAAGGATGCACTCTATCTCTCTGCCTACGTCAGCTTCCAACTGAGTTTCCTTTTACACGTAAGCTTACGCCATCTATATTTCATTAGCGAAGCAACATCAATAAAATAAAAGAGTTTTACTAATTATTTATGAGTAAACTGAAATTAAAAATTAGTAAAACATTCTAGTCTTTCAATTGATTAAATAAATAAATTAATAATAAACTCACCGATTTCTATTTCGAAAATCACCTATAAATACTACGTAATACTTCTCTTCAAGTGTAATGAACCTAGATCAAAGAAAAAAAATGTAATTTTCAAGTATATACTTACATTTTTGTTTTAGAAATAAGTTTTACGCATAATAAAGATTAAAAGTTCCATTTTATTTTTCTCATTACGCCCATTTTTTATCTTTTAACAAATCACCTACTTTCACTAAATAATAGTGCATCCTATCTACAAGAAATATTACAAGTGTATACAGCAATCAAAGGTGTTTTGAATAATGGCTCTACCTTACGCGTTCAGGGGATCTAACAGCTAATGACATCTTACGGCCAATTTCATAAGAACTAAATGTTTCTCTTTATCATACGTTTCATTATTAAATTAAAAGGTGAAATAAATTTCTTTTACTGATAATGTAAAGTTAAAATATTATCCATAACATGCTTCATTTACGATACATTTCTTTTAAAATTATTAAGTACATGAAATAAACATTGGCTAAATGCTGAAAGAAAATGAATTAACTTCATCATCAGAGGGATACCTGAAAATAAGATTTCTCAACTTAACTTACTAAATACTAACTGAAACTTTAAAGGGAAATATTAATTATATCATTTCTAATTGATCATACCTTTTTAATGATAAGGAAGTTCCTTAAATATTTTCTCTCTCACTCTTAAACAAACTCTGTATATACACAAGAGTCAGTAACGGTGAAATGATGTAGAGGTAAGAAAGTCCATGATTTTTATTCATTTCAAATTTTCAACTTTAATCGAAACTTCTACTCTTAAAACGGGTATTTTACTTAAAATATATATAATTTAAATCCTAAACGAACGGCAAATACCTGACGTAAACATAAGTTCGATAATATGCGAGAACGTACGCAATCGATACTTCCAGGCTTAGAACAGCTGTTTCCTTTAAAATATTTATAATTGGAATCCTCAACGGTGTCATATAATCATAGGTTAGAGCGAGCAATTCTGCACGTAGACATTCTTCTTTTAATTCATTCCGTTAATGTGAGTGATATATCATAAATATCTACATTTAAAAGAAATCGGATTCTATTACCAGCACGCGACAACTTCTTCTCAATGAGACTTCTGCATGATAGTTAATACTATTCCGTTAACTAGAATCAAGGTCAAATACACACATACACCAGAAATATCTTTCTCTATTTTATCAAGCAACGGTTTCTTCTAAAAGAGGAAATACTATTCTTGCCTAGTAACAACGTTACCGACTCTGAATTCACTCCGTTAATGCGAGTGTTGAATCACTGAGATATCATCAATATCTAAACTTTTAAGAAAAACGGTCTCTCTTGTCAGCACGCGACAATTTCTTCTCAGGGAAACTTCCGCATAAGACTTAATGCCGTTCTGTTAACTAGAATCAGTGTCAAAATACTTACTTAGACTAGAAATATATTTCTCTATTTCACCGGGCAACGGTTTCTTTTGAACGAGGAAATGCCAAACTTTTAGTTTTTCATGTCACTTCATTAACAATAATCGGTGTCATGGAATATACATGAAAATATTCACGTACACCAGAATTGAATTCTTTTCTTTCACCACTTTGCAAGCACGCGACACAGACTACCCAATAACCAAATACACTTAGAAAAGTATGTTAAACGTTAGTAAGCATCGTCTTTATTTCAGTTTCAGTTTATCAATGTAGAGGAAAACATAATTTGTGTCTCAGGTAATGTGATTAAAGATTTTTCCTTTTTCATTAATTCCTAAAGTCTTAGAAGGCCTACTTCATGTTTAAAAATTTTTAAGTTTAGTATTATTATTATTAGTTTTATAAATAATTATTTTATACCGAAATATCCTCTAAAACTTAGTTCGTAGCGTGCTAAACTTTAATGGAAGCGGTCCCCAGTTAAATTTCCAATGACACATAACAATGTCCGGCGAGGAATTATTATTATTATTATATCTCACTTAGGAGGTCCCCGGTTCAATTCTTTATGAAAAGACAAAAATTACAATGTTAACACCACATCGTAAGGTCAATTACACAGCTCCTGTAAATTAAAAGAAGTAGCTTCGCGAACTTATACTTTAAAAGATTCTTTAATAAAACGGTCCCCTGCAACTTGAATTCATGTTTCCAAAGCTTATATTCGTACTGCTTTCTTACCTTGTTTAATGAATGGCATAGCAATATTGAAATAGTCCTCAAATAAACTAGGGATGAAGCTAAAAGCAAACCTTAAGGTCACTTTTATAATAATAGTATTATGTTTTATTAAGCTCCTGCTGAAAATAAAGCTAAAACCACATCTCATGAACACTTCATTGCAAACAGTTTCACGTTCAATTCCTGATCGTGGGCTCAAAAGTTCTAAGATGAACTTCTTTTTCGTAATAAAAATGCCTTCATTTGTCTTCTATCAATTGTTTCACTTATAAAATAAATTATTATTTTAATTTTAAAAGCATGGATGGCACTCACTATAAGTGGGATTTAAGGGCACTTTATAATAATATTATGTTTTATTAATCTCCTGCCGAAAATAAAGCCAGAACCGCCATATTTTAATTTTAAAAGCAGGGATGACGCTTTAAGTGGGCCTTAGGGACACTTTATAAGAATATTATGTTTTATTAACATCCTACCAAAAATGAAGTTAAAACCACTTCAGTGCAAACAGTTTAAAATTCAATTCCCAATGCAAGCAGTTTCAAATTCAATTCCCAGTAGTAATGCTCAAAGCTCCTGAGATGCAAAAAAAAAAAAAAAAAATAAAAAAAAAATAAAAAAAAAAAAAATAAAATAAAAAATAAATAAAAAAAAATAAAACCAAGTCTCACAAGCACTTCAGTGCAACCAATTTCAAGTTCATTTCCCCGTAGTAAAGCTCAAAGCTCCTAAAATGCCAATAGTAAAGTTAAATCAGCTCTCATAACCACTTCGAGTTCGATTCCCAGTGGTGGCGCTTAAAGGTTCTGAGATGAACTTCTTTTTTCCTATTAAAATGTTTTCATATGTCTTCTGTTAATTGTTTCACATATAAATAAATTCTAATTTTAATTTTAAAAGCAGAGATGATGCTATCAGTGGGTCTCAGGGGCACTTTATCATAATATTATGTTTTATTAAACTCCTGCCGGAAATATAGTTAAAACCGGGTCTTACGAGCATTTCAGTTCAAGCAGTTTTGAGTTCGATTCTTGCACACACGTACGTTGGAAATTTTAAACCGGGCCTCATACGTAAACAAAAAACGTTTGAAAAAAATCTCGAAACATCTACCAGGAGGTAACCTCAAAGTTAGGTGAAGTCCACATGCTAAGATCTAATATGAGCTAACCTAAAAATAAAGTTACGTTTCACAAAAATGTGGGGCACACACTATGTTAGAAATTTTAAATCGGGCTTCATACGTAAGCAAAATCCGTTTGGAAAATTCTCAAAACATCTACCAGGAGGTAACTTCAAAAGTTAAGTGAACTCTTCATGCTAAGATCTAGTATGAGCTGACCTAGAAATAAAGCTACGTTCCACAAAAATGTAGGGCACACACGTAGGCCGTAATATTTAAATCGGGCCTCAGGCGTAAGCAAAAAACCGTCATGAAAGTAGATGGCCTTAAACGGGTCTTAAAGTAGACTAAAGTACCGTTATGATCTAAAAATAGAAATTCATAAATTTGCGCGGGACTTCTACTGAGTTCCGCTTGTCGTAAGGCAACCAAAAACAATAGAGGTCTGACGAAAACAAAGGGGAACATTTTAAAGCAAGTTCCATCAAAATCGGACAATCCGTTCGAAAGTTATCATCGGATGTCACAGACAAACAGACGGACGGACGGACCGACAGCGCGATCTATAATAGGGACCTTCGCACCCAAAATTCTCAAGGTTTGTTTCAATGATACTCGAAGTTTAGATATTACACGAAATTTCGACAATCTCAAATACTCGAAGGGTTTCGAGTACCGGAAAATATCTGTTCAAACCCGAAGTTCGATAAGTCTTCAGCCCTATCGAACTTCCTTACCTCTAAGTATATCAGAAGCTGTCTCCATCCAGAATTTTAATTTAAACCCTCGAAACCAGATGCAAAATTTTCATTTTTCTCCCTGCCCTTTTGTTGTTGACGCAATCAGTAAAGTGACGGTTTGTAAACTAATGGTGTCCTGGATTCCTATCCCGCTCGGGTGATGCATGTTTTCTCTTCCTCTCTCTCTCTCTCTCTTTCCTGACAGACAACTTAAGTCTTGTACATAAACATTGGTGTTAAAGACCTGTGGGGAAAAACTTTTCTTTCACTTAATTTCAAAGGAGACAACTTTTAAAATAAACACCCTGCATTATGTACAACTATGATAACCTCGAAAGCATTGTTTGTTCCAAACACTCCGATAATCCCGAACTGTTCAAAATATTAAAACGAATCGATAAATGCTATCATATTGAGATGTTTCAGTATTTGCTGCTTTCAAACAATTCGACACTTTCGAACAGTTCGAGTGTCTTGAACTCATCGAATGTTTCGAACATTTCGAGTGCGTCGAACACTTCTAGTGTCTTTAACACTTCGAGAGCCTCGAACATTTCGAGTACCTCGAACACTTCGAGAATCTCGAACATTTCGAGAGTTTCGAAAGTTCGATAAAATTAAAATTCTTTACCGACGAAATGGTTTTGAATTTTTTTCGAATTGTTATCGATTACTCGATTATCGAAACAGCCCTACTTTAACACACATGTTGACTCAGTATTTGGCTCTTGCGAGTACGTAAACGATTTAATAGATTTAGGTAATGCAGGATTTTTTGCTTCTTCTGCTGCCAGAAATGCCTAAAACTATCTTCACCTCTATATACCCTGCGATAAGAAAAACGGGAGAATCTTACGCCCCTATGTCGATTTTATTTTCTGATTTTTGCTACTGCCTTGCATCCGAAAAAGAAAACGACGTTTTATTGATGAGAATTACAGTTTAAAGTGGATTCTGAATAACTATTACATTTGAATTTGAATTTTATCTTAGTCCTTTAGGCAACATTAGCTCAGCCCGCTGAATAGCTATTGCTCAACGGGTTCCCACCTAGACTCGAGGTCTAGATCCATTTATTACAAGCCGACGAGAGCAACCTTCTTCTAAGGAGGACATAACAAAATAATAAACAGAAATTATATTATTATTTTACCTCATAAAATGATTAAATACCTAATAACAAGCGTTACTTAAGGTATGTATTTAGATTTTCGTTAAACTTCTGGAGGTTAAACAAACTCAACGGCCATTGCTTAGTTCATGGAGCATTGGTTTTCCATTCGGAAAGTCCTGGCATTCATTGCAGTGGCCAGCAACTTTGACTGAGGTTTCCCCAGCATTCCTTGCCCACTCCATTCCTGATCGCTCCTTCCCTTATCCCAGCTTGAGCCAAAGATGCCTGCAGCCCATAAAATTAATTCAAATCTAGAGGTGCAAAGATATGTTTTCTTTGTTTCTAGAGTCAACCTATTTCCGGAACAATATCCTTCTTCAAAGTGAGCTCTCACTGACAAGTTAAATATATAGGCCTGTATAAAATTATACAAACTTATTTGTTTTTAACGGGTTATCCCATAGGCAATGTCGTATGTGCCATGACCTATGCAATGACGCCATCTCATGAGCGAATAGTGAAGTAGTCGGCACGTCCATAGCTGAGTCATATAGGACACTTGATTGTGAAGCAGTGTGTAGAAGGAGAACGGTCTACTCTACGTTTGGCAAGTGTGGCTTGTGTTTGATCCCGTGTAGGAGAACCACATACGGCATGCCATGCTGTACGAATTTCACCAGGGACATCCAGCAAGCGCAGCTGCACGAAACATCAATGCAGTACATGGTCAGGGTGCTGTGGATGTGCGAAAGTGCCAGAGGTGGTACCAAAGGTTTCGGTCTGGGAACACCAGCCTCACCGATAAGCCTCGAGAAGGAGGATCTATGCAATTAAACAACGATGCCCTGTGAGCAGCGGTGGAGGCAAATCCAATGCAAACTATTGAACATAATTGGCCAGCGAACTCCATGTCACCCATTCGACCGTTCATCATCATCTGTAGGACCTTGGGTACGTATCTGAACTCGGAAAATGGATATCCCATGCATTAACGCCTCAACAGAAGCAGCAGCAAGTTGACATCTGTAGTTTTCCTGCTCATCCATCACAAACGTGAGCCATTTCTGGACAGAATGGTGGCAGAGGATGAAAAGTGGGTCCCTACCATAACATTACACGCAAACACCAAAATACAATCTCCACCCCTGCAAAGTGACTGAGTGTTTGGTGGGACATCCGTACGATAATCCATTTTGAGCTCTTGCCACGTAACCAGACCATCAATGCAAATGTTTCCTGTCAGCTGCTTGGCCTATGGACTACATGGTTGGAGAAACGTCCTGCTCTGGTTAATCGCAAGAGTGTGCTCATCCACGGTTATAACGCGCGCCCACACGCGGCAATAAGGACCTGTGCTAAGATCGAGGAATGTGGCTGTAAGAAACTTCTCCACCGGGCGTTTTCACCAAATCTTGCACCAACAGGCTACTGTCTTTTTTGCAGCCTGCCAAAGCACCTCTCTGGAAAAACACTTCAAAATGAGGATGACGTGCAACGAACAGTGACCCACTTCTCTGCCTCCAAAACCGGCGACTTCTTTCAGCGAAGGATTCAACAACTGGTTAACAGGTGGCAGAATGTTGTGGAGTCTCTTGGAGACTATCGTTCCTACTAACGGTAGTGTTTCAGCCGGTTAAGTTATCATTCTTTCCCTGACGATGCAAAAATACATTACTTATAAACTGATAAATATAAAAAATAACATTTAGCAATGTAATACAGGATATAAAATATTTTAGTGCGTCAATTGCTTTCTTTGCTCTCCCTTGTGGGCGTCCATTTATACAAATATGTAATATGAATGTGTAAACATATTAATTTAAGATAATCTGTACGAAGGAAGAGATTTAGAATGACTCTAGTGAACGCTTCTAAAAGCTTTAAGACATTGCAAACAAATTCATTTAACATTATATCTAGTACATTCAGCAAACAACTTTTATGGGGAATTTTTACGTCAGTTATGTTTTTAATACAACTTCTGAAAACATTTCTGCTTTTCATTCCAAACCTCAACAAATGATAAAAGGAACAAACTGTTTAATATTTCTTATAAAGAATCGTTCAAGAATGCTTCGAATGATGACGCCAACAGAATATCAATAAAGAATATTTATCACCATGGTGAGACATTAGAACAGCTAACACAAAACTTCAAATTTCCAAATGATAAAAATGTGGTTTCTTGGAACGAACAAACTATAAACGGAAATATACAAAACAAGATGTTCATCCTTACAAAAATGAACTGTTTCCTTGTTTAGATATTATTTGACTTCCATAAAGTTTTCACTTGCGAATTACGTATGAATATTTCCAGTCTAGTACTATTACAATATTGTTCACTATTATGACAAAGAAACTCTTTGCCCGAGCAAAATACAGAGATGTCAAAACCGTCATCAAGTGCTAAGCGCTTATGTCCAACCGTCAAATGAAAATTAGTTGCTGGATATTTGCTGACTGGACTTGCCAATTATGTTAAAGGTGATAGAAATATTTTTTCATAGTGACTTTTAGTGCTGTGTTCTGTGTCATCCGACTGAAATATTATGTACTGTGCCTTCATTTTCTCTCTCTTTATTTGTTTCCTAAAGAAGGAGGAGGAAAAAGAACATATTTCTCCAAGGATATGTTTTTGAAGAGAACATTTGCAAGTATGCTTGGAACTCAGTGGCATAATGAAAGCTTTCTGGTGTACAGTTTGAAAGAATGCCCTACCTACAAATGTTATTGTGTAATAGTTAGCTGGTATTTCGCAGGTGAAGATTTTTTTACAATATAACAAGGGTGGATAATGGCGTCTGCAATTAGCTTTCGAATACACTTACAAAAAAGGAAGTTAACACGTTTCCAACTTGAGCAGAAACAAAGGATAGAAAATCAATCTCGGAGTGTTGAATTTGTCACCATTAACTTTTAAGCGTGGAACACATACTGTAATTCCAAAGAAATTGAACTGATATTATTCTTCGCAAATCACAGCAGCGTTTTCATTGTGTTGTAAATTAATGTCGAAGTAGACTAATTCTCTGAGGTTTATGTCAAGAAATTGTGTATTAACATAAAGATCAAGCGTTAGAATTCGGGTCACAAACATCCTGATTTAGGTGCTTTGCAGTTATCACTTATTTTCGAGGTGAATGATATGGTTCGCGACAGTGGTGCATTTCTTTGGAAAAATTAACCTCGGAGCTACTATGTGTACACCAGTGATTCTCAACAGGTGGGCCGCGAATCTTCTGAGACTTTGTGACTTTCGTAGTAAAACTAACTCAAATAATTTAATTCATAATTTATTTTGGAAAAGTAACAGATTAGAATATTTATAATCTTAAGCATATTTAATTTACAAGGAAATTATTGGTTAGTTTGCGCCTTACAAAAAATATTTATTAATGAGAAACTTAAGCTTGTCCTTTCTTACATAAACTTCATGTAGAATTAATACAATCCTAACTTATAATGTAAATGTAATTTATTAAAAAAAAAAATAGTAATCACGTCTCCCTCATGGATGGCAACTCGTACGTTATTGTGCCCTGAGAACGCACTGCAAAGGATAGTGTAGTGTGCCACAAACAAGAAAGGTTGAGAATTATCTGGTGTACATTGACAACCGGGTGAAGTCATCTTTACTTCCTAATATACGCCATATTGGCATCAATCAACCATTTAAAATTGAATTTTTACTTTAATGAATTCTTTATTCGAAATATTTATTTCATTTACCATTGTGAGGAGTCGATTTTGGGCTCCAAGTTAGAAGCCCTTTACCGGGCTATCCATCTGAAGTCACGAACATAGGTCACTTGACATCTTTAAAAAAATATGTTTAGTATTTATATCCATTACATGCGAATATTTCAAAACGATAGTTCTTTTACTTTATCCCCACCGATTGATAAATGGTGGCAATTTTTCTATTGCAGTCCATGCCGAAATTTGAGTTTGCACACGTTTACGAAAAATCTAATATCTGCGGACTGGTTTTTCATAGGACATTCACACAAAACAATTTCTTCCTTTAAAGTCTGCTTTATAATTTTAGTCTCCTGTATGAATACCCTAACGTATAATTACTGTATGTAATCTGACTGCTCTCTCTCTCTCTCTCTCTCTCTGTCTGTCTGTCTGTCTGTCTGTCTGTCTCTCTCTCTCTCTCTCTCTCTCTCTCTCTCTCTCTCTCTCTCTCTCTATATATATATATATATATATATATATATATATATATATATATATATATATATATATATATA